>JAGDYQ010000034.1:5263733-5328381 GCA_021962125.1 Bulinus truncatus
AATATTGATTCACATTTTACTGTTAAGCCAGCCCATTGGACTCAATTTGACAATATTAATACACATTATACTGTTAAGCCAGCCCATTGAACTCAATTTGACAGTAATGATACACATTTAACTGTTAAGCCAGCCCATTGGACTCAATTTGACAATAATGATACACACTTAACTGTTAAGCCAGCCCATTGGACTCAATTTGACAATAATGATACACATTTAACTGTTAAGCTAGCCCATTGGACTCAATTTGACAATATTGATACACATTTTACTGTTAAGGCAGCCCATTGGACTCAATTTGACAATAATGATACACATTTAACTGTTAAGCCAGCCCATTGGACTCAATTTGACAATAATGATACACACTTAACTGACAATAATGATACACATTTAACTGTTAAGCCAGCCCATTGGACTCAATTTGACAATAATGATACACATTTAACTGTTAAGCCAGCCCATTGGACTCAATTTGACAATATTGATACACATTTTACTGTTAAGCCAGCCCATTGGACTCAATTTGACAATAATGATACACATTTTACTGTTAAACCAGCCCATTTGACTCAATTTGACAATATTGATACACATTTTACTGTTAAACCAGCCCATTGGACTTAATTTGACAATATTGATTCACATTTTACTGTTAAACCAGCCCATTGGACTCAATTTGACAATATTAATACACATTATACTGTTAAACCAGCCCATTGGACTCAATTTGACAATAATGATACACATTTTACTGTTAAGCCAGCCCATTGGACTCAATTTGACAATAATGATACACATTTAACTGTTAAGCCAGCCCATTGGACTCAATTTGACAATATTGATACACATTTTACTGTTAAACCAGCCCATTGGACTCAATTTGACAATATTAATACACATTATACTGTTAAGCCAGCCCATTGAACTCAATTTGACAATAATGATACACATTTAACTGTTAAGCCAGCCCATTGGACTCAATTTGACAATAATGATACACATTTAACTGTTAAGCCAGCCCATTGGACTCAATTTGACAATAATGATACACATTTAACTCTTAAGCCACCCCATTGGACTCAATTTGACAATATTGATACACATTTTACTGTTAAGCCAGCCCATTGGACTCAATTTGACAATAATGATACACATTTAACTGTTAAGCCAGCCCATTGGACTCAATTTGACAATATTGATACACATTTTACTGTTAAGCCAGCCCATTGGACTCAATTTGACAATAATGATACACATTTAACTGTTAAGCCAGCCCATTGGACTCAATTTGACAATAATGATACACATTTAACTGTTAAGCCAGCCACTGTCACAAAATGTTTGAGGACGGCTCTACAACAATCATTTGTCGGGGAGCCATAAATATATGGTGACGTACGCACAGGGTTGTAATTTGGTTTTCCAGTTGGCGGTAGGGGTACGTTTATAGCGACCAGACTAAATTTTGGGACATTTTCCCGCCTACTTTGAACTTTATTTGTAAAGTCACTAAAAAGAAGTATGTTTGACAATTTTTTATTGTCTAAACTAAAAAGGGAGAGAATTCATTTTTTAATTCTTATTATTTGGCTGGTTTTGGGCGGATTTTTCTTTAAAAAACTTCTCGAATGTCTAGCAAGTAATAACCAAGCTGGTAGGTATAAATTTAAATATTTCAACAAATTATATAACATATTTTTATTACTGTTAAAGTACATAGAGGACAAACGTTAAAGATGTTTTAGCCAAAGTTTTTGTATTAATTGACCCACTTGAATTGATATTATAATGAACAAATTGAGACAATGTTGTAGCAAAATAAAACAACAAAGAAACTGTTTCTCTGTTCTCACACCCCCCCCCCCCCCCAGGAAGTAGTGGACGATTACCATACATGACCTCGACAATGAAGACATGGCGCTCTCTCACACTTTATTTGGTGCCAAGCTTTGATCAATAATTTGCCATGTGTTGTAGAACGGATCGCGCGTTTCCATGCTTTTGAGAATTATAAAACTTGATTTCTGTATTCCGTTGAAACAATCATTGCTCCTTTGGGGGGTGGGTGGGGGGGGGCGTTCGGGAGGACGAAGTGGCAACACCCCCCAACCGTCGCAAAATGACGCCACGGTTAAATAAAATCTGATATCTTTTTGTTTTGTGTTTAAAAGAAAGAGATATTGTGTGCGTGTCTGTGCGCGTGTGTGTGTGTGTGTGTAAGTGTGGGGGGGGCGAGTATGTGTGTCTGTGTGTGTGTGGGCGTGTGTGTGTTTAGGCGTATGTGTGTGGGTGCGTGTGTATGTGTGTGTTTGTGTCTGTGCATGTGTGCGCGTGTGTGTCTTTCTGTGTGTCTGTGTGTGTGTGTGTGTGGGCGTTATTGTGTGTCTGTATGTGTTAGCGTGTGTGTGGGTCTGTGTGTGTGTGTGTGTCTGTGTGTACGTGTGTGTGTGTCTGTGTGTGCGTGTGTTTGTGTCTGTGTGTGTGTCTGTGTGTGTGCCTGTGTGTGTGTGCGTGTGTGTCTGTATGTGTCTCTGTGTGTGTGGGCGGCGTGTGTAGTTGTGTGTTACTGTGTGCGTGTATGTGTCTTTGTGCGTGTCTTTTTGTGTATGTGTCTGTGTGTGTGCGTGTGTGGTTGTCTGTGTGTGTCTGTATGTGTGTCTGTGTGGGTGTGTGAGGTGGAGAAGTTTTCACTACACCATATTCACTGATCTATAATATAGAGCCAATCCCCGACAAAAGAAAAAAAAATATTATCAATGTACTGTGCAAACCCGGTGATGCTTGAAATAAATCGATATTCTAATTAAACAAAATATATTACATTAAAAACATGTTACTAGATATGAAGCTGGTGCCTCAATATTTCCCCCTTTTTTTTTTTTGGAAACAACTTTCTTTTTTCATTTTGGTGGTAAATATTTTTTTTTCGAATAGTTGGGAAGGGTGTAAATGAACAAAATGTCCTACAATTTAGTTACTGTCTTCGTGAGCCAATCGACATATGAAAAAATAAAACCAGAATGGCGGAAAATATTGCTCTAAAAAATAACGCTTATGAATGCGTTAAAACAATCGAAACATGAATTTGAAATAAGATTTTTGGTATTTGAACGATAATATAAAACATCGTATTTTCATTGATCATGATAATCAATCAACATGATTCCTAAATAAGCATTGATCCTAGGGTGGCAGATATTCTGTCGAGGGATTTTCCCCAGAAAAAGCCCCTGCTCCCGAACCTCGAGTCCAGCAGCTAGTATAACGACGCCAGGAGTCCAGCAGCTAGTATAACAACGCCAGGAGTCCAGCAGCTAGTATAACGACGCCAGGAGTCCAGCAGCTAGTATAACGACGCCGTGAAATCGATTTTATTCTACATAAGTTGCATATCAAAAAGTAAATACCTGCAACTTTGTGTTTATTAATATAATATTTAAAAAAATCTATTTAAAAGTAAATTGACATTTGTAGCTTATTTGTTTGTATTATATTTTTTTTTATTTATTTGTAGTATTGATAAAGTAAGTCGCACTATGCAATTTATCATTCTAACTATCCACGTATTTTACAGCACAGTAAATTGAATGACAAGACGATCCATAGTTTTAATTTTCACGATTAAGCCCGTAAATAAACTATAAAACGTACTGATCTATTTTTAGATCATAAAGCTTTACTTTAAACAAACAGGAAATAGTCAACGCCCTTCTAATATGTCTGCTGGAAAACTAGTCCACCAACTAAGGCCAGTAACTAGGGCCTTAAACTAAGGCCACCAACTAAAGCCACCAACTAAAGCCACCCACTAGAGCCACCAACTAGGGCCACCAACTAGAGCCACCAACTAGGGCACCGACTAGAGCCACCAACTAGGGCCACCAACTAGAGCTACCAACTAGGGCCACCAACTAGAGCTACCAACTAGGGCCGCCAACTAGTGCCATCAATTAGTGCCACCAATTAGTGCTATCAACTAGAGCTACCAACTAGAGCCACCAACTAGAACCATCAATTAGTGCCATCAATTAGTGCTATCAACTAGAGCTACCAACTAGAGCCACCAACTAGAGCCACCAACTAGTGCCACCAATTAGTGCCACCAACTAGTGCCACCAATTAGTGCCATCAATTAGTACCACCAATTAGTGCCACAAAGTACTAGGGCCATCAACTAGTGCCACCAATTAGTGCCACCAATTAGTGCCACAAAGTACTAGGGCCATCAACTAGTGCCACCAATTAGTGCCACCAATTAGTGCCACCAAGTACTAGGGCCACCAACTAGAGCCATTTAAGACAATGTGCATTACCAATTTAAATTAAATATGATGCTTAGAGAGCCATGTTAAACACTTTTACCTCAAATGTCTCGAACATCCTACAAACGGATCTATTGTATGTTTCAGGTGTCTATAGGCAAATCTTTCTAAGATATTTGAATGAAAGCCTCTAGACAAAATGGATAGATTGATGGCCGAGTGGTGTAGAGCGCGTGACTGTCGACCCGAGAGTCACGGGTTTGATCCTCGTTGAGAACCAAAGAAATTTTTCCAGGGAAATTTGGTGTAAAGTCACCCCAAGTCCTCACAGCTTTAAATAGGTACCTAACATAGGAGGTGTAAAGGTAGTTGGACGTTGTGTTAACGCCACAATAGGACGTGGCTACAGGAACATATGAATTCTACACTTGATCTGTCCAGAGGCCAATATGACGCGGATACAGAAACATATGAATTCTACACTTCATCTGTCTAGATGGCCTATTAGGATGAGGAAGCTTTACTAGACAAAATTAATATTATTTCTTGGGGACATGATTCCATTAGATCTGATTGATAAAGAATTTTATTTTGCAGTGGATGGCCTAGTTGATCGAGTATGGACGGTGATGTATATAAAATCTTATCAGTTTTTCAAGTAGGCAGTATGCTATTCTATTGTGTATACGTTTTTAAAGAAGCAAAATGGTATACTATGTGTGTAACGTTGCTAAGCGACTATAATTATACGTATATTTTTATGTAAAAACTTGTTTTAAAAGACATTTACCTGTTGTAAACATGTTTTCAAATACATTTACCTGTTGTAAACATGTTTTCAAAGACATTTACCTGTTGTAAACATGTTTTCAAAGACATTTACCTGGTGTAAACATGTTTTCAAATACATTTACCTGTTGTAAATATGTTTTCAAAGACATTTACCTGTTGTAAACATGTTTTCAAAGACATTTACCTGTTGTAAACATGTTTTCAAAGACATTTACCTGATGTAAACATGTTTTCAAAGACATTTACCTGTTGTAAACATGTTTTCAAAGACATTTACCTGTTCTAAACTGTATAAATATATCGAGTGCATAAATAAAGTCACTGATGTAATCCAAGGAAAGCCAAAGAATAAAGAACTGGTTCTGTAGTTCCCAGAAGACAGATCTGGCAATAATAAACACAACATTGTAGAGGACGGCAAGTGAGATAACAGCCAGCCATCGGTAGTAGAAGGAATCTGATGGGTCCACGTAGAAGTGAGTCCAGTACCTGAGGATATATAGGCAGGTGAGGTTAATGACCTAACGTAGGTCTATCTATTGATCTATCCATCTATTGATCTATCCATCTATTGATCTATCCATCTATTGATCTATCCATCTGGATCTATGTATAAACTCTGCAGTATATAGTGTAATGGTTAGATTGACAGATCTGTGTTTGCATATTTGTCTCTTTCTGTCGGCGCTAAATGTTTTGTTGACATAGTTTTCAAATTTTCACATTTTAGAAATAAAATGCATGTGAAGTCAAAAAGAAAACAATAATGATAAAGTATTATACCAAAAAACAACAACTCTTAATTAAAATTTCAGCTGCATAAAACATTCTTCTTGTATTATTTACCTGTAAAATTTAGTTCGTTTAAACATTTAAATATTTAAAATACTTGTTTACCGTATTTTTTGTGTGCATGGGTTTTCTAGCTTTATTTAGAAAGCCTTGCAAATAATCAAATAACATTAGATCCATTAATTTAATAATAACATTTACACTAAACACTTTAGTGTATGCTCATTGTAGAAATATAAAAATATATAATACACACAGTCATTACTCTGTATAAGTAATGTAGTTTGAATGCATAATTGTTCAGTACTGTGCTGTAGTGATTCAATTACAGGCCCCTGAGACTAATTTTAAACAATGACCAGTTTAAAACGGGGCTAGTTTAGATTATGCATTACCAGTGGGGGGCTAATGAAAAAAATGGGCACATTTTATATCTAGATTTAGATGAACACAAATAAATGTAAACACACCAACACAAGAAATCACATCTTGCTCTTTTCTTAATGTGTACGCTTTATTAAAATTTATTGTATTTTAAAAAAAAAATTGCATAAAGATACAAGGACTGATGCAATTATTTAATTGACCCTTTCAGCTTCTTTAGCGATGGCTTTCAATTTTAGTTTTTTTTTACTTTGTGAAGGACGATATGATGTTTGCTACTATAGGTTATTCAATATTCAATACAAAATAATACCGAACTATTATCAACAAGACTCAGTGGCGGTAAGACCAGTTTGATGAGTGCCAAGGGTTTAAGCCTCATGGACTCCTGAGTGACCATTGGTAAATCGGACTTAGTGGTTGGAGTAAGCATTGCAGACTAGAAGCTTGATTCGATCTACTGTTAAGATTAATGTATATTTCAGATCATGGTTAAAGTCCTTGCTATATCTCCGTGGTGCCTCCATGGCCATTGCACTATTGGCTATAGTGGGGATGAAAGAAGTGTATTATAAAAACTGTCCCTTTAGAGGTTTCATTTCATCCTTACAGGGACTTTACACACACACACACACCATTGCTGACGACTGTGGTGGACGGTGTGACCTTTGCAGACTAGACTATAGTCAATGGAGTGACCCTTGCAGATTCAATTGTGGTGGGTGGAGTGACCATTGCAGACTCGAGTGTGTATGGTATTGTTACTGACGTGATGGAATTTGTGTTTATGTGTACATACTTCCACAGCGGGCCACCAGGTAAGGTTTAAGAACCACTGTTTTAAAGTTTAGTTTACGTACTTTAGCCAGACAGTTTAAAACTGCCGTAATAAAGCTAGAGTTATATTTCATTTTTTCGTTGAGATATTTTTTGTATTATTAAAGATGTTAATCAGTTGATTTTTTTAGTTAACGTCAGCATTTTCAAAACATTCGATAAATAATTACATGTGGTCCATTAATTACGGTCAATTGATTAGTGTTTTATATTTCACCTAATGTGCGAAACAGGGCACACATTATATTCATACATTAACTTCGGCGCCTATCTTAGTTGAGATCAGCTGTTACTGATGTAACAGAAGCCGATCGAGGGATCCAACCGAATATTAAAAATGAATTTGGGGAGGGCCTACGACTTTGAAAATGTCTCGGGCCTACGACTTTGAAAGTGTCTCGGGCCTACGACTTTGAAAGTGTCTCGGGCCTACGACTTTGAAAGTGTCTCGGGCCTACGATGACCTTACAATGGCCCTGCTCTACTGTATATACTGTACTGAATTTTTTCATAATGTAAATAATACACTGTATTAACTGTATATACTATACTGTATATACTATAAAGCACTGTACTATATTTCCTACACTATACTATATAATACTATATCGCCTCTACACTATATACTTGACTGTACATACTCTACTGTATAAACTTGAGTGTATACACTCTACTGTAAATACTATACTTGAATGTATGTACATATTTATAGCTCTGCATGAAAATTTAAAAAAAAAATGGTTGTGGCATACCAAATTCTAACATAATTATTATAATTAATTTTAGCCGCTAACACAGAGGTGATAGGCATGAAGTCTGATCTATGCTTAGACGGCCATTGGATACTTCCCGACAGAAACTAAAGACAACATCAAAGGGAAATGAGCAATGACTGGGTCATGTATGTAGCACTTCTCTCGTAATTACTGCAAATAATACTCTGGTTTGATTAATAATTCTAAGATACTATTCCATGAACGTGACAGGTCCCAATGTTGGTGGCACGATGCGCGCCACTGTTAGAAGAGGAACAAACCCCACATAGTAAAGCCCCCAACTACTATACTGATTACAGCAGCGCACCCCCCCCCCTCCCCACCTGAATACAGTGTCCGGCACTACTGGTTACATGAAGATCGTCAGGAAATAGACCGAGATGAAAAATTAGCTTTTTTTTTTCTCCCCCTATCGCGGACAGGGTGAGGCTGAGACGAACAAGGGGAGAGAAACAAACAAGAGATCATGTCATCTTGTAAGAAATGCACGAGTTATGGCACTTGACTCGAGGAAAAGAAAAATCGATTTTCGGTCCATGGAATATTTTTTCTCTTTTTTTTCAAACTTTTTTTTTTAATCTTTCCCATTGGCCGATACAAGGAAAAAGTCTGGCCAATTTCTAAATAACTTTTCATTTTATTCATCAGACAATAGCGTTCATCTCTCCCTCTTTTAATACTGTGTCTTTTATCACGAGACACTCTGTATATGTCTGTGTGTGTTATTGTCTGTGTGTGTGTGTCCTTCTCAACGGTCCACAAAATTCCCTTGCCCGTGTGTCCTTGTAAACACTTTGAATAAAAAAAAAATTCTCTGCGCATCATTCAGAACTGTTCTGAATATAATAAAAAATAGTAATAACAAAAAAAGGCTAGTCTCGTTGAATTCTCTCCCTTCCATATATTTGTGTGGGCGTGTGAGTGTGGATGGGGGGCGTGTTTCCTGTTACTAGTTTTTATACGTGCCAGTGCGTGCTTTATCTGTGGTTTTTTATAGATATAAAAAAGTCCGGTCTAAATGTTTTTCTTTGTCATTTTTTTTTGGTTTTGAGACATATTTTATAATATCTAATGATTCAGCTTGTATAGATATCAACAGAAGATCATTACGTAAAGGTGGACTTCTGAAATCAGCAGTAGATCATTACGCTAAGGTGAACTTCTGAAATCAGCAGTAGATCATTACGCTAAGGTGGACTTCTGAAATCAGCAGTAGATCATTACGCTAAGATGGACTTCTGAAATCAACAGTAGATCATTACGCTAAGGTGGACTTCTGAAATCAACAGTAGATCATTACGCTAAGGTGGACTTCTGGAATCAGCAGTAGATCATTACGCTAAGATGGACTTCTGAAATCAACAGTAGATCATTACGCTAAGGTGGACTTCTGAAATCAACAGTAGATCATTACGCTAAGGTGGACTTCTGAAATCAGCAGTAGGTCATTACGCTAAGGTGGATCGCATTATATCTCCCTTCACTCAATGACCTTATATGTCCCTTCACTCAATGGCCTTATATCTCCCTAAACTCAATGGCCTTATATCTCCCTTCACTCAATGGTCTTATATCTCCCTAAACTCAATGGCCTTATATCTCCCTAAACTCAATGACCTTATATCTCCCTTCACTCAATGGCCTTATATTGCCCTAAACTCAATGGCCATATATCGATCTCTATAGTGGTTACTAAAAAAATGTTGACTTTAAACATACATTGTTGTATCCACTATTAAATCGAGTTTTATTTAACATCACTATTACCAAACTTTATATACCAATAAATAAATAAATCTATGAGACGTTTCACATTATCTATCATTTAACATGACTTAGTGAGAAAGCTTTTGGATATCATTTTAAAGCGTACATTGTGCCCTCAATGGACTCAATTAATGCCACATGTGGCGCGTGTGGATTTAGTTGTTATACTTAGTCAACTTCAGTTGTTATTTTGTCATCTTAAGCTGATATTTTCATTCGGGTCAAATCAATTCATGATTGAACTTCTTAAGACGTTAGGATGTGTGACATCATATTGAAAAAATTAATAAATCAAATCCTGTGCTGACAGCAATTCTTGTTTTATCGGGTCATAGGTGTATACAAGTAGGGCAATACGTTTTGGTAAGCTCTGTCTCATAGCAGGTCATGTTTTACTAAAATAATTCAAGCTCTCAACTGCATGTCCTATTGGTGTGCCCATCAATGATTTGGTTGCTAATAAACAACGTCTTTCATCCAACTCTAGGTGTTAAACCGAGCAACTATTTGGATATTTGGGACACATATATTGACACAATCGGCATTAAGTATGACATTTTTATCTGAAGTTAAGCAAAAATAAGCATTCCGTTTGAAACAGCTAGACATTTCGTTTGAAACAGCTTGACATTCCGTTTGAAACAGCTAGACATTCCGTTTTAAACAGCTAGACATTCCGTTTGAAAAAGGTAGACATCAATTTAAAACAGCTAGACATTCCTTTTGAACCAGCTAGCCATTTCTTTTAAAACAGCTAGAAATTCCGTTTGAAACAGCTTGGCATTCCGTATGAAACAGGTAGACATTCAGTTTGAAACAGGTAGACATTCCGTTTGAAAAAGGTCCACATTCAGTTTGAAAAAGGTCGACATTCAGTTTGAAACAGGTAGACATTCCGTTTGAAACAGGTAGACATTCCGATTGAAACAGGTAGACATTCAGTTTGAAAAAGGTCGACATTCAGTTTGGAACAGGTAGACATTCAGTTTGAAACAGGTAGACATTCCGATTGAAACAGGTAGACATTCAGTTTGAAAAAGGTCGACATTCAGTTTGGAACAGGTAGACATTCAGTTTGAAACAGGTAGACATTCAGTTTGAAAAAGGTCGACATTCAGTTTGAAACAGGTAGACATTCAGTTTGAAACAGGTAGACATTCCGTTTGAAACAGGTAGACATTCACTCATTAAACCATGAAGTCTCAATCCATTTTTTTTATTGGGAAAGGTGTATTTTAAAGGACCTTTGTACATTTTTTTTATTGCGAGTTTTTCTGTTAGGGATAGTTTTATTAAGAAAAGCCATAAGCTCACGAGTAAAAATTGACCACAAATCGTATAATATGATTAGACCGCTATCAACGTTGCAGTAAAACAAGGAATATCCTCTGGCCACTACTTTCAACTAAAGATGACAAAACAGCTTGTGCAGCAGATTGTAAAACGCATACAAAAAACTGTGACCACTTTCTACAAAACTGCTACACTATCCACCATTGCTATTTCAAATCATCAACTGATCTTACATGATTGGAATTATTAATGCAGACTTTGAAATTTAATAAAACACTGGTAGAGCAATACATTTGAATATTTGAGATGCATGCGGATCTTTGCTTTATCATTCAAATTTAAATTTCTAAAATTATTATTACGTAAATATTCTTTTTAATGAATTCCTATATATTGTTTATTATAAAATAATTATGATCTTTAATTATTACACTTTTTTTAAAAAATAAATATAACGTTTGGGAATGGCACTATGGAATAAAACATATTTTGTTTATATAAATCAAATTGTATATTGAAAAAAAATATTTTAGTAAAAAATATTGAGGGAATTTTTTCCATGTCCTAATGAAAGTGGGTTTATGTCCCTCAAGTCCGTACAGCTTCAAATAAGTACCTGACTTTAGTTGGGAAAGTAAAGGTGGCTGACCACACAATCCCTACACATGCTGTGGTTACAGAAACAGATGAATTCTACAATTTATTTTCCCCTATGGCCCTTTAAAGCTAAGGAAACTTCACTTTTCTATAGAGAGATAGGCGATCTAGGGAAAACTCTATCTAGCTTTAAAACAAGCTGAGGCACTTTAATATATAGAAAAAATTCGCAATGACATTAATTTAATGTACGCCGCCTACCTTCAGTACGGAATTATTTCATTCTTCTGTTGTTTTCTCGCAGTTTATATTTGTAATTATGTTCTGGAACAGAATCTCTGGTATTTACTTAATGTTGTCTACGTCATTAGATTGGTCTTAAATTTTGCTGGAGCAGAAATTTGAAGCACGAGATTGGAGGATATGTGTGTAGTTTTTATAAAGTTAAAATATATAAAATGCGAAGGCTGGGGTAATTGTCTCTTCATACCGATAATAAAAAAAAGTTTGGTTCATTCTGACTCTTTCCTAAGCAGATTTTTTCTTATGTATTGGCAAAACTAGGCGACAGCATTGGGCTGAGACGTCAACTTCCAGTATTAGCTATTATTAAATGAGATGCTATGAGGACCCTATAAATAACTTTGCCTGTGGTCCAAATAATTTCTCGAAGTTCCTGTCGAGGATCTGTAGCCAGGTGCAACTGGTCTTCACATTTTTACATCAGCTGACAGATTGGAAATATGTTTTCATAATAAAACATTAGTTAAATAGGTCTCTCTCTCTATATATATATATAAATATATTTAATAGGTCTCTCCCTCCCTCTCTCTCTCTCTCTCTCTCTCTCTCTATATATATATATATATATATATATATATATATATATATATATATATATATACATGCCAACATCTAAATGTACACTACTATTATAGTAAGAATAAACTCCTAACTACGTATTAAGCTGTTAGTGCTGGCAGTATTTTTGTTAAACTATCATCCATGTTTGACTTAAAATGGATAGCGCAGTCTATATTTTTGTTTAATGGTTAGTTCAATAAATATTTTGTTTCAAACAGACAGTACACTTTACATTATGTTTCAAACAGACAGTGCAGCGCACATTTTGATTGTGATGGTGCACTCCACCTCTTTGTTCAACGTATAATACATGGAGGCACTACGGGAGACATGGAGGAAACTTTCACTATGACCTGAACCTTGATTCTTTCGGAATTCAATCCCTAACTCTAAGGTCAACAACCCGTCCTCTCTTTTGAACTGTAGTGCACTCTAAATTTTTATCCCAAAATGGATAGTGTACTCTATCCATGGATACCAAAAACTTCAACATTGCATCAAAATGAGTCAAAATTTGTCAATAAATGTTTACACTTAAAACTAAGCTACAATAACATACCAAAACTCACAGACTCACATAAACAATAAACTTGAAATCAACAATAGAGTAAGGGAGAGTAAAACAACTCACGCGACGTAGATAGTGTACCAGTTGTCTCCCCTTCATCAAATAAGAGAGGGGAAAAAACTTAAAATAGAAGATAAAAAAAAAACCCAGCTATGGTTTAACTACATTTCTCGTCCCCGGTGATGAATCACAGCAGAATCTAACCAGCACAAAAAAAAAACTGGGTCTTATTTCCCCAGGGAACTCGGGTAGCCATCTCCGTAGACGTCCCAGACAACGAGGCTCTTGGAACAAAGAATTTGCTCCCTGGATGAGGGGAAAGTTCCAGATAGGCATGAAGCTGACACACAATGATAATAATGCTTAATATCGTGGAACCTCATAAAAGAAAATAATCGATAAACTGGAAGCTAGTCTCAGTCGAACTGGACGAGCAGTCTTGTTATTTAGACTTACAAGCTACGGTCAAACTGAGTGACCACCAGGGTGGGTTTTATTCTCTCTACTAGAACGTTGTGTACAGAAGAAATGACTTTGTTGGTTCAAGACTGAAGAGAAAGAAAATGTTTGAATGAAAAATGAATTAGAATGAAAAAATAAAGTTGGAGAGATTCAATGTTTTGTTGTGGTGGAAGATTTTTATGAGAATTATCTTCTTGGTTAAAATAACTTAATAAATTCCTTCAGATAATGTGATATTATATATTGATTATTGAAGTCATATACTATACTCTCTTTATATAACCCTTGCATTGCAGAGACTGCAGTAATTATTGAAATAACAGAAAATTCATTTTAGAAATTAAAGTAATTAAATTAACATTTTTAGCTATAACAAAACATAAAATAAAGTTCCCATAAGTTCCTCGGGACAGGTGAAGTGTAGAATTCATCTGCATCAGAAGCCAAGGTATTTAAGGGCTTCTTTGGTTAGCACAACGCCCAGCCGCCTTTATTTCTCCAACGTAAGTCAGGTATTCAGATTAAAAGTTGGAGGAGTTGGAAACTTTGACCGGGAACAGAAAAAAATCCGCGGTTCATACCGAGTCACATGGTTCCTTTTGGTAGATAGTCAAACCCTGGTTGTCGCACGGCGAGAATTTTTTTTTTTTTGTTTTATTTAGAATGACTGGACTAACCTTTGACTGGACTAACCTTTGACTGGACTAACCTTTGACTGGACTAACCTTTGACTGGACTAACCTTTGACTGGTCTAACATTTGACTGGTCTAACCTTTGACTGGACTAACCTTTGACTGGACTAACATTTGGCTGGTCTAACTTATGACTGGACTAACATTTGACTGGTCTAACATTTGACTGGACTAACATTTGACTGGACTAACCTTTGACTGGACTAACATTTGACTGGACTAGCCTTTGACTGGACTAACCTTTGACTGGTCTAACCTTTGACTGGACTAACCTTTTACTAGACTAACATTTGGCTGGTCTAACTTTTGACTGGACTAACATTTGACTGGTCTAACATTTGACTGGACTAACCTTTGACTGGACTAACCTTTGACTGGACTAACATTTGACTGGACTAACCTTTGACTGGACTAACATTTGACTGGTCTAACATTTGACTTGTCTAAAATTTGGCTGGTCTAACATTTGGCTGGTCTAACATTTGACTGGACTAACCTTTGACTGGTCTAACATTTGACTGGACTAATCTTTGACTGGACTAACCTTTGACTGGTCTAACATTTGACTGGTCTAACATTTGGCTGGTCTAACATTTGGCTGGTCTAACATTTGGCTGGTCTAACATTTGACTGGTCTAACATTTGACTGGACTAATCTTTGACTGGTCTAACATTTGACTGGACTAACATTTGACTGGAATAACCTTTGACTGGACTAACCTTTGACTGATCTAACATTTGACTGGACTAATCTTTGACTGGACTAACCTTTGACTGGTCTAACATTTGGCTGGTCTAACCTTTCACTGGTCTAACCTTTGGCTGGTCTAACATTTGACTGGACTAACCTTTGGCTGGTCTAACATTTGACTGGTCTAACATTTGGCTGGTCAAACATTTGACTGGACTAACCTTTGACTGGTCTAACATTTGGCTGGTCTAACATTTGACTGGACTAACCTTTGACTGGACTAACCTTTGACTGGTCTAACATTTGACTGGTCTAACATTTGGCTGGTCTAACATTTGGCTGGTCTAACATTTGACTGGACTAACCTTTGACTGGACTAACCTTTGACTGGACTAACCTTTGACAGGACTAACATTTGACTGGACTAATCTTTGACTGGTCTAACATTTGGCTGGTCTAACATTTGGCTGGTCTAACATTTGGCTGGTCTAACATTTGGCTGGTCCAACATTTGGCTGGTCTAACATTTGACTGGACTAACATTTGACTGGTCTAATATTTGGCTGGACTAACCAATGACTGGTCTAACATTTGGCTGGTCTAACATTTGGCTGGTCTAACCTTTGACTGGTCTAACATTTGGCTGGTCTAACATTTGGCTGGTCTTACCTTAAGTCAGTTACATGAATATTTCATTGTGCTTAACTGTACATACCAGTCAATTATATGACATAACAGTGTTTTAAAAACTGTCCAGATAAGATACAGGCAAACGTCGGCCCTTGGGCCAAGTGCTGTCCGTTAGGTTGTTTGATCCGGCCTTCGCATTTAATTAATTATAGGGAATTTAAAAACCACAAATATTCTCTGGGCATCTACAGTAATTTCTGCTCCTGTTTCCGCCCGCGATTTGCCCACCCCAATCTCACCACTACAAAGACAGAAATGGATATATATATATATATATATATATATATATTAGTACAGTATGGATATATATATCTGCCTATTGATGAATACAGGTTGAATGTTAGATCAAATTAATCGGATGTAACAAATCATTGTGTCTATAATTAGTGGGGATGGCGTGATGAAAGACATTTACTGCTCTGTATACACACCGCGATAAAATGTGACAAGATTTGACAAGATGCGGCTGTGACCAATGTAACGTATGCTGGTGACGGCTGTCATGCAGCTAATTAAATTAATTATTCATGGTAATTTGCCTTAAGATGAAATGACACAATTCAATTACTGAGTGACGGAATCTGAGGAATCATTCATGCATATTACTGAGTGACGGAATCTGAGGAATCATTCATGCATATTATTGAGCCGACATTTGCAATGAATGTTGGTTTACCTGACTCACAATTTAAATCTCTGATGTATAGATTGTACTACTGTACCAAAACGTACATTTGTACCAACACATAAAATATACATTAAGCCAGCTGTACCAACACATACATTTGTAACAACACGTACAGCTGTACCAACACTTACATTTGTAACAACACGTAGAACTGTAGCAACGAACACATTTGTACCATCACGTACAACTGTACCAACACTTACATTGGTAACAACATGCAGAACTGTAGCAACGAACACATTTGTACCATCACGTACAACTGTACCAACACTTACATTTGTAACAACACGTAGAATTGTAGCAACGAACACATTTGTACCATCACGTACTACTGTACCAACACTTACATTTGTAACAACACGTAGAACTGTAGCAACGAACACATTTGTACCATCACGTACAACTGTACCAACACTTACATTTGTAACAACACGTAGAACTGTAGCAACGAACACATTTGTACCATCACGAAAAAAATATATACATTGCACTACTGTGGCAACACGTACAGAAGTATATCACATGTTGGATCTTGCATAACAAAGAAATTTTTTACTATATACATTGCACAACTGTACAAAAACATAGACAAGTTCAAAGAAAGATCGATCATACAATGAACATCTATCATACAATGAACATCTCTTATGTATAGATTACATAATACTGTACTGACACGTACAACTGTACCAAAACATAGACAATACACTGAACGTTTGATCTTTGAAATTGCAAACTTTAAGAGATATGGTGTAGGCTACCTATCAATACAAAGAAGTGTTTACCGATTTGTATAATTCCTGATAATAGATTCGATTTACAACCATTAAAATAGTAATTGTTAAAACAAAAGATGAAACATATGAAAAGATTCAATATTCATTTGTTAAAAGTAAGTAAAAGAAATATCTAAAGAAAATTATGACCTAGCAATTCAATACATGGACACACACATTCACTTATATATATATATATATATATATATATATATATATATACATATAATTTACATAAACAAGTAGTTGGTATATCCGTATTAAATAGTGATGTAAAAAGTTTCGTTTCAATTGTATTAGCTAGTGAAATAATTCGTTCAGTCGTGACCAGCTATAGCGAGTGATATGACGACAATTTGTGTTTTTTTTTTTACCATTTTAAAGTCGTCTGCAGATCCAACTTCCTGGTGTTAGCAGAACTGATGACACGATAAAAAAAATATCGTTAAAGAGTATTTTCTAATCGATCAATGTTTATATTATTTCATATGTTCTAAAATAGCTTTTAGAAGGTTGAAATATGTATTTGAATGATTTGGGTGGAAATTATTTTAACCATTGATATGTGTCCATACTGAATCTATTAACGTCAGTATGTATCACAGTTCAAATGTAAGTGTATTAAATAATTATAGACATGTTAGATCTGATGACTGGTCAAGTACATATGTATACCCATGTTTAGTATCCGCTAACGGTATGACTTTCTCAATGTTTATTCAATATGCAATATTCACATATGTTTGTATTTCCTTGTGTGAACACATACAATTATGGAGCTCGTTCTTACGTATCACTCTAACGACGCCATATATGAGAGTCGTATTGTCGTAACCCAATTTCATAAACATTTCAAGTAAGATCCACGGCTAGGGTTTTCAAACAAAATACTTACGTTTAAAGTATACACTTAACATAATATGAATATTGAGATGTGAGTGAACTATCAGAATGATATGAATAAAACATACATCACAAAACTGCGTCCATGTTGCCCTATTACAATTTCACATTTAATATTATTACACATAGAACCCAATCAAGACCAACCCACCATCTCCAGGGTTAGTCTTCCACTTACAGTCTGACCATCTAGGTCAGGGTTGCCAGATAGTTTTTACTTAAACCACGGGAACATACAGAAAATGCAGCCAAAAAAACAGCCATATCAATAAAATACACTCTCCAAAAAACCGCCAACCTAAAATTGTATAAATTAAAAGTAATAGATGTAACCTTTTACATTAAGAGAAGTGAGGGACACAAATAACACGTTTTCAGCCCAAGTGTTTCTCTGTAAATTATCATTTGAAGGTGTGATTTATATTTTTCATTAATCATTTGACTAATTATGTAAACAAATAAGGGGAGCTGACACATATTAAGGTTTGCCTCCTTGTAGCGAAGACTTCTGCCTACCTAAAGTACCACGAATCTGTTTAATAATAGGCTTACGGTAATTACTTGCGATTTCAAAACGCTTAGCTCTAATGTTTATTTGTTGTAATGTACACACTTAATTTTAAACAGATTTTAAATATTATTTTTATGGACATTTTTTTTTATTTATTTTTTTTTTAGATATAAACATGTAAACTTATATGTGAAACATTAAAAGCAGCCAAAATTCCGCCAACCCGCCCAAAAAAAAACATACCTGAGATCCGAAATTTTCCTTTGTCGTCTTTCTCCACTGTGTAGCGGAATGTCTTTCCCGCCCATTGCGAACCTCTCCAAGAAGGAATCGGGCCGCCTCTGAGGTCGTTGTCTCCCACCAGACGCCCATGTTTTGATGAGCTGGAAGTAAAAGACAACAACAACATTAATGTAAACAATAAATAATAATTCTGTTTTACAAACAGGAAATGCCATTTCGCAGTTCTGTTATTTTTATATGTAGAGCTATGTGTATGTTTCAAATATATGTACTTACAAAGTTGAACTAATTTATCAATATGTATACTTATTTAAAAACACACGTATTTCGAATGAAGAAAAAAAATTTTTTGTAAAAGATGTTAAATATAGACTTAATTTATTTTATGAAATAATATCTAAACATAATTAATTGATCTCCGCTACTCAAATGACGTCATAAAACCAAGGCTTTAACAGAAACCATTTTTCTGATTATATTACATGAACAGGGCTGGATTGACCAATAGGCATATATGGCCTTAGGCATTAACAAATTCGGACCTCACTAGTCACATTTTTCACCGCAAACTTCCTACAAGAAAACGGCAGGATATCTTAATAATTTTTGGCATCTTCTGGAGAGAGACATATTAAATAGATAGGTAAGGAAATGAAACCTTTCACAGATGATAGTTAATATTTTTTATGACTACTCCATGCCACGAATATTACATTCAACAAGACGCCAGCGGGAGATCCATCGGTACATTGGTAGCTTTGACTGAAGTAGATGTACACACTATGAATGTATCTCTGCCTCATCTTACCTCTCTTCCAATCCCTTTACATATCCTGCATATTTATCTCGGTATGTCACATGATTAGCTGAAGAACTGTTTAAGTAGTGGCCTTAACTAGACCTAGAACTGAAGAATTGTATAAACAGTGGCCTTAACTAGGCCTAGAACTGAAGAATTGTATAAACAGTGGCCTTAACTAGGCCTTGAACTGAAGAATTGTATAAACAGTGGCCTTAACTAGGCCTAGAACTGAAGAATTGTATAAACAGTGGCCTTAACTAGGCCTAGAACTGAAGAATTGTATAAACAGTGGCCTTAACTAGGCCTAGAACTGAAGAATTGTATAAACAGTGGCCTTAACTAGGCCTAGAACTGAAGAATTGTATGAGCAGTGGCCTTAACTAGGCCTAGAACTGAAGAATTGTATAAACAGTGGCCTTAACTAGGCCTAGAACTGAAGAATTGTATAAACAGTGGCCTTAACTAGACCTAGAACTGAAGAATTGTATAAACAGTGGCCTTAACTAGGCCTAGAACTGAAGAATTGTATAAACAGTGGCCTTAACTAGGCCTAGAACTGAAGAATTGTATGAGCAGTGGCCTTAACTAGGCCTAGAACTGAAGAATTGTATAAACAGTGGCCTAACTAGGCCTAGAACTGAAGAATTGTATAAACAGTGGCCTTAACTAGGCCTAGAACTGAAGAATTGTATGAGCAGTGGCCTTAACTAGGCCTAGAACTGAAGAATTGTATAAACAGTGGCCTAACTAGGCCTAGAACTGAAGAATTGTATAAACAGTGGCCTTAACTAGGCCTAGAACTGAAGAATTGTATAAACAGTGGCCTTAACTAGGCCTAGAACTGAAGAATTGTATAAACAGTGGCCTTAACTAGGCCTAGAACTGAAGAATTGTATAAACAGTGGCCTTAACTAGGCCTAGAACTGAAGAATTGTATGAGCAGTGGCCTTAACTAGGCCTAGAACTGAAGAATTGTATAAACAGTGGCCTAACTAGGCCTAGAACTGAAGAATTGTATAAACAGTGGCCTTAACTAGGCCTAGAACTGAAGAATTGTATAAACAGTGGCCTTAACTAGGCCTAGAACTGAAGAATTGTATAAGCAGTGGCCTTAACTAGGCCTAGAACTGAAGAATTGTATAAACAGTGGCCTAACTAGGCCTAGAACTGAAGAATTGTATAAACAGTGGCCTTAGCTAGGTTTAACGCTGGTGTTATATGGCAGCGTCCGTCCTGCTTAAAGTAGTTACGCCAGAGTCCAGTTAAAACTGTTTCGTAGATTTAAATTGTTTCTCATTTTTGAATATATGTATATTTCTTGTGTATGTATTTAAGACATGTTACTGCTTTCTTATCTGGCCTGCTGGGGAATACATTTATGTATCTTCCAAATCTGTAATTGGAACTTAAAGAGAATATACCAGTACTTACTGAATATCATGAAGAAAGAAATGTGTATGTAAAATAGTATTATCTTTAATATAATTAGTTACAATAAAGAATGACAAGATATTTAAACTCATAGAAAAAAAAGAAGAAAAAAATTTGTATATACTTCTATGCGTGCTATCTGTCTGTATGTCTTAGAGTCTTTTTGCCAGTTTTCTGTATGTTTGTATAGCTGTCTTTTTTTAAAGTCTGATTGAGAGATGTGTGTATGGATGTATGCATTATGTATCTATTTATCAATATATCTGTCTGTCTATCTGTTTATCTATCTATCAATCAATCTATCCAATCTATCTATCTATCGCTCTGACTGTCTGTCTGTCCATTAGTCTGTCTGTATATCTTTCATACTATCTGCCTTTCTTCCTGTCTGTCTATATATCTATATATCAATATGCCTTCAAGTCTGTCTGTATGACAGTACATATTAATTGAACTACACTAACTATCAATGCGTATAATGCTTGTAACGCACATTTTAAGAATTCCTCTGTCTAAATACAAACTTGGAATGTTATGATAATATTAAAAAAATAATATAAAAAACGTTAAAAAACTCTGGGGAAAGTGAGTTCTGTTTCCTGCCAAAAGGAAAATACAAACAATTCGTATTTGTGTTTTCGGAAAGATCCGTAAAAACGGAATGATTGCGTATACCTTCAATATAACTGTGTCACAAAATAAAAATAAAGGCGGAAAAAATGCTAACTATTCTTAATACTATACAAGTAAAATGCATGCAAATGAATTCAAAATAAATCAACCAATCTTAACATGTTTTTTAAATCGCTTTATGTGAATGGTTGTTACTTATCAAAGCATTGAATTGAAATAATTCAGAGAGCAGCACAGATTTATATAATATTTAAACTGTGGAGCATAAATAGAAAGTTGAACCCAATCTTATATCTCTGGTTGAACCTAATCATCATTTTTAATAAACAAAACATTAATGTATTTCTCTCTAATTCTGCAGCAGACTTGTACATCGTACAACGTGAGTTCATTGGTTGGTTCTATATCAGACTGTGGAGCGCAAATAGAAAGTTGAGCCCAATCTTATATCTCTGGTTGAACCTAATCATCATTTTTAAGAAACAAAACATTAATGTATTTCTCTCTAATTCTGCAGCAGACTTGTACAACGTACAACTTGAGTTCATTGGCTGGTCATCTGGTCCGAGTACACAACACATCTTTTTTTTGAAATTCTAAATATTTATTATCATTGCCTATTTTTTTTAAACATTTGTATATGTAAAAAAAATATTTAACATTATTAAAGAATGGGTTATGGGGCATTTGAAAACTTTATGTAATATATTTAATGGAAAGACAGCCCTTGTGAGATACATATAAGTAGCTATACTAATTACAGTTTCAATATATATATTATATATATATATATATATATATATATATATATATATATATATTGTCACAGAGTGACTGTGTATGAACACGTGCGTGTATGTGTCTGTCGTGAACTAGTGGACATGTGTACTGAGAATTAGGGAGCGACCGATATGCCTTTTTACCGATAGTCCGATACCGATATTTTCCCCCAGCATTTTTACCGATATCGAGACCGATACCGATATTTTCTTTTTAGAGGCTGTCCATTATTTATGTCAACAAATTTTTGTCGATTTTTACCTCCCCCCCCCCTTCCCCCTTGTCAACAACTTGTCAAACTTCCAGAGACCGCCCTATAAAATTACGTCAACATTTGATTACCCCCCCCCATAAAAAAGGTGGCTTCCAAAATGTTTATGTGGTGAAATTAGTAGGAATATAGTTAGTTTAATTAAAATACTGAATGTTAAGCGAGTAACATAGAACTACAAACGCTGCTTAATTTTCCTATTTATTAAGTAATTATATTAAATTTAAAAAAGTAACATTGTTGACGTCAACTTTTCTTGACCTCCCTCCCCTCCCCCTTGTCAACAATTGTCAAAAATTTTCTGACCCCCCCCCTCCCCCCTATTTTGTTGACGTAATTAATGGACAGACCCTTAAGCAACAACAATGCCAAACACGTGTTATTCTCGTGCTGAATGACGTATTTCAACCCATGTTCACATATTTTGTAACACTTCGCCCACGCGATCTTGTTCCCCCCCCCCCCAGATACCGATATATTTTTTTAATCGGCAACAATGCCAAACACGTGCTTTTCTCGTGCTAAAGCTAATGACGTATGTCAACCCATGCTTACCTTTTCCCTGTCATGTTTCGTGACACTTCGCCCACACGTAAGTCTTGTTTCTGGCCCCCCCCCCCAACTTCCCGTCCCAACAAAAAATGCACACAGATGTTCACTAATTGTATCATTCAAGGTCATACATTAGAATTAAGAAATGCCAATCCTATTGTTTCAAGGTCATATCTCTGATGTAGACATGGCAATTTCTGTGTACGGGTTTTTTTTTTCCTTTTTTTTTAAATCTTGTCTGATCTGGTTATAGAATTGGGTTTTTTACTGATTTTTTTTTCTGCAACTCTGTTGTGAAAAAAAAAAACAATGTATCGGCAGCCAAAAAACGGCCGGTCTGACAGTTAACCCATAGTGCCAATATCGGTTCGACTATCGGTTGCTCCCTACAACAATCGGCCGATCCGATATTAACCGATAGTGCCAATATCGGTCCGATACCGATACCGATCCGATTATCGGTCGCTCCCTACTGAGAATGTAGAGTTCGAAACACGTGAGACGAGGATGTGTATTAACTGGGATAGTCTTGACAATAAACGCACATTGTTGGACTATATGTATTTAAGGATTTATTCTTATTTCTAGGTGATAAATAGGCGGTATGGTAACGGACTATATGTACCAAATGAATGACTGTTGTTGAAATGAGTTGTGTTCTTATTATTGATCGTTGCGTCATCGTTATTCATTGAAGAATGTTTGGTCAGGCTGTGTGAATTGCAATATGTAGACATATACATTGAATGGGTACCAATTGCCATGGAAAAAAGAAAACATGTTCGTAACAATAGTCTAAGAAGTTCAACAATTAATTCAAAAGTAAAGCACACAGTTATGCAAAGGATTAGCCTGAATAGATTAATTATAATCAATCTTCATGTCTCGTGTGGTGAGGTTGTCATCCTAATCAACTAGTTGATAGGACAGTGGTTCAAATCCCGTCAATTACCAGATACACAACATTAATGGTTAAAACATTTATTCAAAATTGAGATTCAACATATCCTCCTTAAACATGCAGCTTTATATCACCATTAAATCGGATACACATTTTTATATCCTTCTTAACCTGGTTACAGTTTTATATCCTCCTTACACCTGGCATACAGTTTTATATCCTCCTTACACATGACATATAGTTTTATATCCTTCTTAACCTGGCATACAGTTTTATATCCTTCTTACACCTGACATACAGTTCTATATCCTCCTTACACAATACATATAGTTTTATATCCTTCTTAACCTGGCATACAGTTTTATATCTTTCTTACACCTGACATACAGTTCTATATCCTACTTAACCTGGCATACAGTGTTATATCCTTCTTACACCTGACACAAGTTTTATATCCTCCTTACACCTGACATACAGTTTTATATCCTTCTTAAACCTGACATACAGTTTTATATCCTTCTTACATCTGACATACAGTCTTATATCCTTCTTACATCTGACATACAGTTTTATATCCGTCTTACACCTGACATACAGTTTTATATCCTTCTTACACCTGACATACAGTTTTATATCCTTCTTACACCTGACATACAGTTTTATATCCTTCTTACACATGGCATACAGTTTTATATCCTTCTGGCATACAGTTTTATATCCTTCTTACATATAGCATACAGTTTTATATCCTTCTTACACCTGGCATACAGTTCTATATCCTTCTTAATCTGGCATACATTTTTATATCCTTGTTACACCTGACATACAGTTTTAAATACTTCTTACACCTGACATACAGTTTTATATCCTTCGTACACCTGACATACAGTTTTAAATACTTCTTACATCTGACAAACAGTTTTATATCCTTCTTACACCTGACATACAGTTTTATATCCTTCTTACACCTGACATACAGTTTTATATCCTTCTTACACCTGACATACAGTTTTATATCCTACTTACACCTGACATGCAGTTTTTATTTCATTATTCAGTCATCGTATAAAATTATACAAACTTGCGATGTTTTTTTTTTCTTTTACTCATTTCAATCAAGTATGAAGTCTTCAATCTAGTCAAACGAAACGTATTTCCTATCTCTGTTAATCAAACATATATCCCATCTGCTATCATAAATAATGAATCCACACACTCAATTGTCAGCTTTTGTCAGTATTACTGGCACACAAAAAGATTTCTGATAAAATTGATCATTATCCTTGAGATCAACCTCATTCGTTATTTTAATGTAAAACCATAAATCTGAATTATAAAGTTTCATCACATTTTCCCATCCTTTAACTTTATAAAAATTTCATTTTAGGAGTGAGGCTATTTCCCGACTGTTTCACTTCAAGACGGCCCGAGACACTTGTCAGCTTTAAATATAGGCCAGTGATACAAAGATTTATTTCACAGACTGAACAAGGGGCTTGATTGATAAAGGAAACTATTGGTGATAACTACCTTCTAAGCGTTAATTTGGGCCGTGTGGGTATTTGAACAGTTTGAGATTATCTTGCGGAGGTCAAGCGTATGTTAGTTGTTATTTAATATGTATTAGTTTATGTATAGGGGGATGTTTACCCTATCAATGACGTTATCATTCACACATTTATAAGGGTGTAGACATATCTACAGTTTCTACACAGGCATAAGAGTGTTATCATTATGTTCACAATACATAAGGGTGTAGTCATGTAATCTCTACACAAGATATAACGGTGTAGTCAGGTATACTCAAGATATAAGTGTGTTATCATTATGTTCACAATATATAAGGGTGTAGTCATGTAATATCTACACAAGATATAACGGTGTAGTCAGGTATACTCAAGATATAAGGTGTTATCATTATGTTCACAATATATAAGTGTTTAGTCATGTAATATCTACACAAGATATAACGGTGTAGTCAGGTATACTCAAGATATAAGGGTGTTATCATTATGTCACAATATATAAGGGTGTAGTCATGTAATATCTACACAAGATATAACGGTGTAGTCAGGTATACTCAAGATATAAGGTTGTTATCATTATGTTCACAATATATAAGGGTGTAGTCATGTAATATCTACACAAGATATAACGATGTAGTCAGGTATACTCAAGATATAAGGGGTTTAATTATCATCTACCCACGGTACAGTTCTATCAACATCATTTACGCATGATGTACTAGTGATCGTTATCTTCACAGGATTTTTTGTGCAGTTTGATAAAGTAATTACATTTTACTGATGCCAATTATAAATATCTGAACAACAATGGTAGGGGGGGGTGAGAATCCTATATAAACTATCACAGTACTAAGGAAACATTTATTGTTTATTTTTCAATAAGATATAAACAACTTTTAATATTGTCCCCTATTCTCTTTGGCTCGATGCTCATCCTTGAACTTTGTCTAACAAGGTCAACCGGTAATTTCCAGCAGACGTCCATTCGATAATGTGCATGGCGACATTTCTTGAAGCAAAACATATCAAACGTGACAAATGACAAAATATGGACGGTCTGCTAGCTCTTTCTGACCTGGATGTTTTTACGTTGTGCGGATATTCCTGAAATATTGACCGACTCATTGGTGAGGTCTTTTGGAATTCCGAATGTTCGCGCTAAAACATTTTCCATTGGCGCCCACAATAACTACTGCACCCTCGGCTTATGTGGTAAGCAGTGGCTATATCAGTAGAAGTCAAACTTTCTAAAACGTTACCCCGAACGCGATACAATTGTTAGCCTGCTACCCCATTAATATTGATTAACTTCATCGTTACATTACCAATTCGTTGTTTACACTATGTATATCTCGCGTTATTGAGTAATGCTTGTCTCACAACATTTTCCAATCCCAGTTTTTGAATCACCGGGGAGCAGACTCTACACATAATCTAAGAAATATCTTCTTATCCCGTCCCTCCTGTTGGTCTCAATATGAATATCTGGCACATTAGAATTAAAAGTACAAATATTGTTTTCATCAGTTACAAAAATTGAAAAACTAAATAACAAAAAAAAATTATTTATGAAATGTATCAGAGTTTAGTACTCACTATGTTTATGAAATGTATCACAGTTTAGTACTCACTATGTTTATGAAATGTATCAGAGTTTAGTACTCACTATGTTTATGAGATGTATCAGAGTTTAGTACTCACTATGTTTATGAAATGTATCAGAGTTTAGTACTCACTATGTTTATGAAAGGTATCAGAGTTTAGTACTCACTATGTTTATGAAATGTATCAGAATTTAGTACTCACTATGTTTATGAAATGTATCAGAGTTTAGTACTCACTATGTTTATGAAATGTATCAGAGTTTAGTACTCACTATGTTTATGAAATGTATCACAGTTTAGTACTCACTATGTTTATGAAATGTTTCAGAGTTTAGTACTCACTATGTTTATGAAATGTATCACAGTTTAGTACTCACTATGTTTATGAAATGTATCACAGTTTAGTACTCACTATGTTTATGAAATGTTTGGTTCTTTTGGAGCTTTGCTTTTTTCGTCTCGTTTTGTTTAGTTAATTAATTTAAAAAAATATGTGAAAAAGTAAATCACAGTTGACAGAAAACACCAACTTATAAAGCACTAAAGTTACTGCTAGTATCCAGGACTTCAGTCACTTGCGACCAAAAGAATGGAAGAAAACACTGGGCCCCCTTTAATAAGACATAAACAAACCAATAAAAAATAAAGTGTTCACTGGGGTCTCGCAGGGCCTTTCAGAAATCACGGCCCTTGATGCCTACCCTGGTACACCTGCCTAGACCAGTAGTATAGACATTTCACGACCCTTGATGCCTACCCTGGTACACCTGCCTAGACCAGCAGTATAGACATTTCACGACCCTTGATGCCTACCTGGTACACCCGCCTAGACCAGCAGTATAGACATTTGTTTTAGATTTGTGCCCTTGTACACGTTATTTAATATGTTCATATATGTTACGGTGAAGGTTCTTGTTGTATATATATATATATATATATATATATATATATATATATATATATATATATATATATATATATATATATGTAGGGCAGGCTCGCCAAATGTGGCGTTATGTATTTAATATATATCTATGTATAGCAGGCTCGCCAGGTAATTTAACTTAATTACCAAATCTTTAACTCTAACTCACTGGTATAGGTACTAGTATATAACAACACAACTCTTAGGAGTGTACTTTACAACACTGATTTAATGTACTATGATAATATTTTACAAGTCTAACAATCCAAGACTACTATAAGTATAATATATTCTATAAACTTCCCTAAGTCTACTGGGCCGCCCTCTGTCGAGATACATTCTGCGTCCACTTTATAAAGGCTGGGGGACAGTAGATAGTGGGACAGTAGATAATCCGTGTGCAGAGGGGGGGGGACTTAGTCCGTGCGTGGGCGGGGCGGTGGGACATCTAGCATGAGTCATTAGGGTACGGGGAACAGTAAATAATCCGTGTACAAAGGCAGCGAGAGCTGATAGAAACAACTTTTAACTAGTATGGAAGGGGTTAAGTTTGACACGTTACATGGTGGGGGGGGGGGAGGTGCGGTGAATTCTTGACGTAACATATCCATGGCCTTGCGTTACATAACATGGTCAACTGATGAGGAGCGAGAGGGTCCGTATTGGCGGGGTAAATTTAAATTGGCAGTGGAGGTGGAAACGGGGAGGGGAGGGTAAATTCTAGATGTAACATTTCTGACCATGACCCTGGGTTATGTTCCATGGTCAACTGATGAGTCACTCAATACTGGCGGGAGGTGCGTGTGCAAAAGGGGGGGGGTAACTTCTAAACGTAACAATATATAATGGTGAGAGTGCACGAAACGAAACTTTCAGAATTGTTACTTTAATGAGACTGTATAATCGAATACATCACAACCAAATCTACATAATTGTTTCAGCTTAATATACATCAAAATATTCATTGTTACAATATTGGTTTCCTTCAATCACTTCAACGTATTATTTATTATCTATCTATCATCTCTCTTTTCCTCCATAATTCATCTATCTATCTATCTATCTATCTATCTATCTATCTATCTATCTATCTATCTATCTATCTATCTATCTATCTATCTATCTATCTATCTATCTATCTATCTATCTATCTATCTAGTCTGTCTGTCTGTCTGTCTGCCTGCCTGTCTGTCTGTCTGCCTGCCTGTCTGTCTCTCTGTCTATCTGTCTGTCTATCTATCTATCTATCTATCTATCTATCTATCTATCTATCTATCTATCTATCTATCTATCTAGTCTGTCTGTCTGTCTGTCTGCCTGCCTGCCTGTCTGTCTGTCTGTCTGTCTGTCTATCTATCTATCTATCTATCTATCTTTCTGTCTATCTATCTATCTGTATATCTATCTGCTTTTCTACATGTAAGTCTACATGTCTGTCTGTCTATAATTCTTTGCACACACACATATTAAATTAAGCAACATTAGTTGAACAGTATAATTTAATAACAATGTCACTCTTAATTGCAAAGCGATTACTTCACTTTTAATTGTAAAACTAATTCAATAAATTTTCATCAATTAACTTTTATTTACGCTTCTGGGTATTTGTTCATTGGGATTAGCTTTTTATACTAAACTTTAATTTAAAAAAAATAGAGTTAAAATGTTAAATTATTGTGAGTTTCACGTTTACTGACGAATTCATAGTTACTTTCAAAGTACTTAAATGACAGTGAATGAAGTAACTATTGGTTGTACGAAATATTGAGAGGTGTCAATCCCGGGTTTGAATAAGAATGAAAACCCTATATAAAAGGGCTCTACGAAAACTTTCCCGTTAGTGGTTTATTATTTATAGCATTAAAGAGATATTATTAACGTGGATTTACAATAGTAGCTATTACTACATCGTCAATACAACAAACACGTCATTATTTTCATCTTTTAAACAAGTCCATGTCCATTGTCTGTATAGTCTCAATTCCATGTCCATTGTCTGTATGGTCTCAAGTCCATTGTCTGTATGGTCTCAAGTCCATGTCCATTGTCTGTATGGTCTCAAGTCCATTGTCTGCATGGTCTCAAGTCCATGTCCATTGTCTGTATGGTCTCAAGTCCATGTCGATTGTCTGTATGGTCTCAAGTCCATGTCCATTGTCTGTTTGGTCTCAAGTCCATTGTCTGTATGGTCTCAAGTCCATTGTCTTTATGGTCTCAAGTCCATGTCCATTGTCTGTATGGTCTCAAGTCCATGTCCATTGTCTGTATGGTCTCAAGTCCATGTCCATTGTCTGTATGGTCTCAAGTCCATTGTCTGCATGGTCTCAAGTCCATGCCCATTGTTTGTATGGTCTCAAGTCCATGTCCATTGTCTGTATGGTCTCAAGTCCATGTCCATTGTCTGTATGGTCTCAAGTCCATTGCCTGCATGGTCTGAAGTCCATGTCCATTGTCTGTATGGTCTCAAGTCCATGTCCATTGTCTGTATGGTCTCAAATCCATTTCCATTGTCTGTATGATCTCAAGTCCATTGTCTGTATGGTCTCAAGTCCATGTCCATTGTCTGTATAGTCTCAAGTCCATGTCCATTGTCTGTATGGTCTCAAGTCCATGTCCATTGTCTGTATGGTCTCAAGTCCATTGTCTGTATGGTCTCAAGTCCATTGTCTGTATGGTCTCAAGTCCATTGTCTGTATGGTCTCAAGTCCATGTCCATTGTCTGTATGGTCTCAAGTCCATGTCCATTGTCTGTATGGTCTCTAGTCCATGTCCATTGTCTGTATGGTCTCAAGTCCATGTCCACTGTCTGTATGGTCTCAATTCCATTGTCTGTATGGTTTCAAGTCCAAGTCCATTGTCTGTATGGTCTCAAGTCCATTGTCCATTGTCTGTATGGTCTCAAGTCCATGTCCACTGTCTGTATGGTCTCAAGTCCATTGTCTGTATGGTCTCAAGTCCATTGTCTGCATGGTCTCAAGTCCATTGTCTGTATGGTCTTAAGTCCATGTCCACTGTCTGTATGGTCTCAAGTCCATGTCCATTTTCTGTATGGTCTCAAGTCCATTGTCTGTATGGTCTCAAGTCCATGTCCATTGTCTGTATGGTCTCAAGTCCATTGTCTGTATGGTCTTAAGTCCATGTCCATTGTCTGTATGGTCTCAAGTCCATTGTCTGTATGGTCTCAAGTCCATGTCCATTGTCTGTATGGTCTCAAGTCCATGTCCATTGTCTGTATGATCTTTAGTCCATGTCCATAGTCTGTATGGTCTCAAGTCCATGTCCATTGTCTGTATGGTCTCAAGTCCATTGTCTGCATGGTCTCAAGTCCCATGTCCATTGTCTGTATGGTCTCAAGTCCATGTCCATTGTCTGTATGGTCTTAAGTTGGCATGTCACCAGTTCAGGCTGATGGACACAGCTACCGAATGAAATGTGCACCAGACACGAGTGATTGTCAAATGATATTGTCATTGTGAGAGTGATGATACACTGTACTATTGTCTATTGTGACTATTGTCACTCTTGTCACTATTGGCACTATTTTCCGTCACGTGCTTTGTTTAATTTTAAAACTAAAATATGGTACAGTCATATTTGCATTATATAACCAGATCTGAATGCTTTAGCTATATCTGAATGGTGCAGCTAGATCTGCAATCTATGGGTTTAATGATTCAAATTTCAGGGATTCAAGTCATCGAAGGTTTGACGAATGCATGAAGGCAATACAAAGCTGTCACATTACGCACCTTCCTATTAGTGGTGTAAAGTAATAAAGGGTGTATAGAGGGCTCTGGGCAGAGGTAGTACCTTTGATGCTCTGACAGCTGCACCCTCGGGTGGTCAAGCTCACTGGTCCTCGCTCATCTCTTGCATCACTCACGTGTGGCTCCCCGCGCCACACCCTGGGCAACGGTCTCAGCTGGCCGGCTAAATCGCGTGAGGGGGTGGTGCTGACACGACACCACTGGGCGAATGAACTCCCAAATTGAAGTCACCGGCCAGGGCGGACGAGATGAAATGTGAACCCAACTGCTACGTGTCCGTAATTATGGCGGGCACCGATAATGAGGAAACCGGCTGTGGTCAAGCTTGGAGAGGGATGGGCGCCGCCAAGCATTTCCTTCCCCAGATACACCATGACTGAAAACATACTGGTTTTCAGTCAACAACGGTGCCCCAACGACCCACACACGGGTTAAGGGATAAAGAAAGAAGAATGAAAGAAATAAGAAAGTAATAAACTAAACAATGTTTATCCCATAAAGGTGGTTTAAAGTAATAAACTAAACAATGTTTATCCTCTAAAGGTGGTTTAAAGTAAGAAACTAAACAATGTTTATCCAATAAAGGGTCTTTAATTATTCAAAGCAACTTATTCAGATAGCATGGTAAGGTCAATGTTGCGAACCCCAACGTTTATGTCCAGGTTATATGTTCGATTCCCGTAAGACATCACATACCTCATCTATGTCGCTTCTCTGCCTTTCACAATGGTACGGAAGGTACAACGGACATTATTAAACAATATAATCTGTAATGGCCAGCATACACAATTTGACAACATGAAGGGCCATACATAAATAAGACTTCATTCAAAGAAAAAAAGAATCCAACTTACAGTAAACAAAACATTTCGTGTAATGGACACACACAAATAAATACAACACTGAAACTCAATATTTTTTTTTTATTGTGATCGATTAGATCACAAATTTACAAGATAATGGCCTCATTGGCTGTTATAGAGAAATACAATCAAAAGATCAAATCTGCCGCAACAATTGTTAGCATTTAGGTGCATGGGTGACATTAATAAATGTTGGAAATGGAGTCTGTGTGCTGATAGGTCGGATGTCGTGTTCCATCTCTCACACACAAGATGGTAGATAGCGCAGACAAGCATGGAATCATGCAAATCTACAAGGATTGTCAGTAGAGAGAATTGAGTTCTATTTTAAGATGGAACAATGCGTTGAGGAAATAGGATTTCGTTGGAGCCATAGAATATGGGGGTGATGTCTCCAACTGACCAGAAGTTTAATAGAGAAAAAAATATCTAAGGTAGACACACACACACAGAATTAAGCCACAGAAGAGCATAGTTTATATTTACACTAATTACTAGATTAGTATTAATTACTATACAGATAAACGGGTTAATCTTATTAATACTTTGATACTAGCGTAAAAATTGCGTTTCGAAATTATTGTCTTATTACATAAGATGGATATATTTAATAGACTGATAGCGATGAAGTGTATTAAGTTAGATAGGTAAAATAGAAATACAGTTATATATTTCAAGTTGACAGTTCAAAGGAAGTAGGTAGATAAATCAATCATTAGTTCTGGAAAGACATATCGATATAATTTTCGGTAGCTACTCGTTCTTTCTCTCTCTCTCTCTCTCTCTCACACACTCACGCATATATAATAAGTAGTCAAATAAAGTTCATAAGCCATCTAGCGAACGTTGTGGTAGATGTAGTATTAAATCCAACTGCAACCACTGCATATTATGCTAATAATCAAACCGAGACTCTATGGTCCACTTACTCCGCCCGACCACCCTTCCCCCACGGGTTAGTAGTAAAGAAAATGAAAGTATATTAAGTTCCCCATATAAAGCTATTACAGACCATCGGGTTTAGATGAAGTAGAGTCCATATGTTTCTGTACTCACGGTTATTCTAAAGAGATTGTGCATCTAGCACCTTCCCCAACAAATATCTGGTACTTATTTCAAGCCGGGTGGACTTTGGGACATTGAATTTATTTTCCAGGCATTTTGTGGATGTCGAAGATGGAATACTGCTATAATTTTGAAGACTTGTTTAAATCTGTACTCAAGTGTGGATACAGTGGCTCTTCAATACGTTTAGTGTAGCGCTCTTTGAACTGGTTTAATTTTGTGAATGTATTCTTAATTATCATTACCTTTGGATTGTGATAAATCTACTGTGGTGCGGGTGCTCAAAAATACTTTGTACTAAATTAGAGCCCCAGAATGTGGCTCTCGTGGATCTCGTGGAGGTCATGACGTTAAAATATATCAAATTAAATGAAATAAATGAGCCACTTCGATGATATTTATTGATTTAGGTAGGTCAATGACATGTAAACCACGCTATTGGTGGGAAATACTTTTAGAAATTGAGTGTATATTTAGATCTAGACAGACTTAGCTAAGAGAGTAGGCAGGACATAAATTGAGTGTATATTTAGATCTAGTCAGACTTGGCTAAGAGAGTAGGCAGGACATAAATTGAGTGTATATTTAGATCTAGACAGACTTAGCTAAGAGAGCAGGCACGACATAAATTGAGTGTATATTTAGATCTAGTCAGACTTAGCTAAGAGAGTAGGCACGACATAAATTGAGTGTATATTTAGATCTAGTCAGACTTAGCTAAGAGAGTAGGCAGGACAGTAACAAGACAAGCATCGTTCAGATCAAGAAAGACATTGTTCGTATTAAGACTATAAAGACAGGCACTGTTTTGGTCGAAGCTGGCAATGTTGAGAAGACCTTGATCACAACAAACCTATATTTACATATTCTGTTTGAGACTTGTATAAATAGTTCACACCCACTTTCTAAACATTTAAAATTAATTGAATTAATTATTCAATTCAATGCAGGAAAAAAAATAAATAAAAAAATAAACAACAACGAATTTCCAATTTCATTTTCCCAGAGATTTTCTTTAGCCGGCTCTAACTCAGAATTTTTTTCTCTCCTTGTTTTTCTCTATCGGTTAAATCGCTCTATCACCTTTTTGGGCTGCAGGTTTATTATATTTTTTTTTTTACAATTTTAGTGAAATTTTCGTCTTCTCCATTATTTCTATATTTTTTTCCTAAATGGGGCATTAAAAATTTCTGTGATGAAAAGCATTTCTTTTAACTCTAAAAGTGTGCTTGTTTTAACTAGAATATCACACATCTTTCCTTTGCGTAAGTTTAGAAACGTCAGCAACTTGAAGGTGGTGAGGTATTAGCCACATGGTTACAGTGAAGGAAACGGGTTTGAATGCCAGTAGATCCAAGTTTCCTATGATCAATGAGACTACTTTAATCGCTGCCAGAACATACAGAAAATGTCTTTCTCTCTCTCTCTCTCTCTCTCTATTTCTCTCTCTCTCTCTCTCTCTCTCTATATATATATATATATATATATATATATATATATATATATATATATATATATACAATTTCTGGCCTGAGGTTAGATTGACTGAGACAGATGGTCGTGCGGTAAAGTGCTTGACTGTCAACCCGAAACTTTGAGGTATCTTGTTGTACCTGCATGGTACCTGCATGGCGTAGGTGGGGATGAAAGAAGTGGGCACTAGGGAAACAGTGCAATAGAGGGGTTTATAGGATCTAATAAATAAACATTATCTGGGGCTTCACAGATATATTAGCATCACTTGTTAGATAAGATGTAAACATCGAGTACAAAATAGTGTATTATAAAGTAAATTCTATTACAAGAAAGATTTATGAAGTTTTGTCTCGACTAGATAGAACAAACACAATGATCGAAGAGCGTAAAATTGATCTTCTAAAGACCCAGATGGAGAGCTAAGTGATTAGATTAACACTTAAAACAATAATTGGTGATCTTCGACTTTCTTGTTGATGAATATGACATACAGTGTTGATGAATATGACATACAGTGTTGATGAATATGACATACAGTGTTGATGAATATGACATACAGTGTTGATGAATATGACATACAGTGATGTATATATTATATACACAAGCCTCATTTAAACTGACACATGTCAATAGTCTGGACTGAATTAGTAATTTAACATAAATATATGCCAACGCTTAATACTGCTGTTACAATTTTTACAGAACTCAGCCAAATTCGAAACTGATTTTTTAAGCAATTCTTATAAAGAACCGCAAAATAGTCTATCTAAGAATATTTAGTAAAAAAAGTAATACTATAATAGAAGATGTCTCAAAGTGATCCACGCAAATATCACCGAACAGCAGCAGACGGCTTATGGAATAAAATGGCGGACAAATTTGTTTGAATACAAAAAATAAATTAATTAGTTTGTGTCAATTAAACTTGCGTTAATATGGATTAAAATTTAAATAATGCGTTAATTTCGATTAAAAAAAATAATCTAACAGCAGCTCTAACTTATTTATATATTTATTTAAACACAAGAAAGATATTACAGAGATATTTGGAACATATTCGTGACATTATATAAACGTTATAAAATCACTATTGAGTATATGACACTCTGGATATCGCGAGACCCCCAAAACATGACAGTTTGACAATGACTGCCCCCATTAAAGGATCACATCGTGTATTTAGAGATTACATCCCTTTCCTACAATGGCGTCACATGATCACTCGGGCTTATTGGTTGTTGCTTATACTTAAAATATCCCAGCATTCCTGGTCTGGATCCAATGTTTACAGTTGTATTGAGCTGGATGTTGTTCTTTTAAATGTGTACACATTTTTTTTTTAAATTTCTCATTTTCTCTGTTTATTACACAGACACTCATCTTCTGTCTATTGTTGTTTACATTTACTTATTCAGCTCAGTCTATTGTTGTTTACATTTACTTATTCAGCTCAGAAATTGTTGCCATCACTTGGATTTTTTTTCATTTTAAAACTTTTAAATCCTCAATTTTGTTCCTAATTAAATTCACTCCTTGTTTTTTTCCTTTAAAAAATTCGATTAATCTCCCAGATTCCATCTATCTATCTATCTATCTATCTATCTATCTATCTATCTATCTATCTATCTATCTATCTATCTATCTATCTATCTATCTATCTATCTATCTATCTATCTATCTATCTATCTATCTATCTATCTATCTATCTATCTATCTATCTATCTCTATCTATCTATCTATCTATCTATCTATCTATCTATCTATCCATCTATCAATCTATCTATCTATCTATTCATCCATCCATCCATCCATCCATCCATCCATCCATCCATCCATCTATATAATCTATTTAATCTATTAATCTCTCTATTTATATATTTATCCGTATGTCAGTCTGTCTGCCTTTCGGCCTTTTTATCTTTAGTTTAATGTATTTCATTACTATCTTAATATGTAAGTTATACTGCAGTGTAAATATATTCAACAACCTACCTATAGGTCCATCCATATAATTTTTATAATAATGAGCCATTCAAAATTAAATTTTTAAATCTTTCTGTCTGCCTATAAGTTTGTTGTTAATCATAAGTTTGTACTAAACTCTGATACTTGAGTGACATTTACACTGTTAAAAAAACTGAACCTTTTAATCCAATCCTTTATTTTTATATAAATAAAATTATAATCGTGTATAAAATGTGTATATAGAGAAGGACACAGGCTCAAACAGTTTTTTTTACATTTTATACTTTGTACTTACTAAAAGTAAAAGGTCTTGCACAGACATATAATCATACACATTGTAAAAACACAAACATATACCTATTTAAAAGACAATTCTTAAAATAACTCATAGGTAGGCTACACCAAATGAAAAAAGAGTAATTTAATCAGTTTTTAATTTGAAAATTTTGTTTTTCTAATAAGATATTTTTTTTCGTTTACGCCAAGAGAAGTGTTGAGTTTCCAAACCCAAATTAGATTGAAGTGAACTATTAAAAATATCGGTATGTCAACACAATAACATCTGTAGACTGAAGTTAACAATAAAATAAATTGAGTATTTCAACACAATGACATCTATTCTGAAATTTTCGATATCCTTCCTTTAAGTTTTGGCTTTTTGAAGACATTCCCCAATGACGTTAACGGGGGACTTCAACTGGGATTGTTTTAACGCTAATTTAACACACTTCGAGAGAAAACAACAAAACAAACAATGACGAGAAACCAGTACAAGTGAGGAAATATAAAAAAAAAATGTATTGGGTAAAAAATAAAACGACAACATTTTGAGAGAAGAGGAAACTAGAAGATGCACATGTCTTTATCAAATTTAAAACATGAGTCCAGAGCTGCATCGATTTATCAACCCCCTCACCCCCCACCCCTCCCCTCACCACCTCTGTAATGCAGTTGTCTTGGTGTGAGTATGGGGGGGACAAAAAATGGAGTGGACATGAACTCGATGTGAGCTCTTGAAACATCTTCTGCTGGACATAATATGTAGGTTAGGATGATGGACTGACGTGTGTATATATTTTGATCTTATTTTGAATGTAGCAATCACATATCTTTTTTCTTAAAGTATACAATATATAGTGTTCTTCTTTTTTAACCTTGATACATTGTTTATATATAATTCATACTCTTTATGTAGAATTGATGTCAAAAAGTTCTACAGTAAACACCGTTTTCTGTAACATAATTTTTACTATATATCTATATATCTGCACTTGTCATATTCAATAACAATGGACATATACACCCTGCGTTTAGAAAAAAAAATGAAATAAATAAACTAACATAAGCAGAGAGGTTTGGATAAATTAGATCAAAGATCTAGCTAAATTAGATAATAGATTTACCTAAAATAGATGATAGGTTTAGCTAAATTAGATGATAGGTTTAGCTAAATTAGATGATACGTTTAGCAAAATTAGATGATAGGTTTAGCTAAATTAGATGATACGTTTAGCTAAATTAGATGATACGTTTAGCTAAATTAGATGATACGTTTAGCTAAATTAGATGATACGTTTAGCTAAATTAGATCAGAGATAAATGAATGAAGAAGTTTATCAAATAACAATGTTAATCTCTGAATGTGATAACAATGCAAGATTTTAAAGGGTCACCAGAATGGGGAGGGGGAAGGCACTATTTTTTAAACACTTTCAAATAATCTTGTCAATGTGGTTGAAAATAGAAGAAAAATTATTTATCTATCTATCTATCTATCTATCTATCTATCTATCTATCTATCTATCTATCTATCTATCTATCTATCTATCTATCTATCTATCTATCTATCTATCTATCTATCTATCTATCTATCTATCTATCTATCTATCTATCTATCTATCTATCTATCTATCTATCTATCTATCTATCTATCTATCTATATTATATATATATATATGTCTATCTACCTACCTACATACATAGCTAGCTTCTCAGATATATATATATATATGATCTAAAACACAAGTTTCAATGGGGTGTATACATATGTATTTAATACGCTGTAAACATGTGGTATAAATCGAAGACATATGAAAAGACCCACCCTTTTTGTTCTGGCACCAATCTTTGGTTCCCTGGTCTCCATGGAAACATCCTTTGACATTGAATCTATCTATCTACCCTGACACACTCCCACTGTGTTCAGGTTAGATTGCAATGTTCACATTTCAAAAACTTCATTTTGATCCTGTTCGATGACGTAAGCCTAGATTGTTGAGCACGATTACCAAACATAAGGAAAATGTTTTAGAATAAACAAAAACATGAATCCAGTAGAGAGCACTATGGAAAACGAAAGCTTCTTGTATAGCGTGATATATTTATCCAGTGCCAACACGAGTATCCAATGTCACTTGGTAAGAATTATGTTATTGATGAAGATGTCCAGTAAAACTGTAACCATAAATCTATTGTAAAACACGTCATACACACAACAACGGAATGCTGTATTTATATTTTGATAATTTATGTCTATTTTAACCTAAGATCGGTTTTGATGCCTGTTTACCACCAATCTATTTTAGACGATTAGAACATTTCTTCCTATAACAGATTCATTCTATTTTATACCACGATGTATTAGTATTTTACACTGATTATTGCAGTGTTACATAAGCAAGCAATAGAATTATTTTTTGGTATTTTTATATTTAAAATAAAGACACATTAGTTTATAAATGAAAGTTTTTGTATCAGGGTTCACATAGTTTCAAAACAACAACAACAATTTATTCAGGTTTTCCGAACATCGGTAAAATTTTTAAAGACAACTGATTTTATGTTAGCCTATGTTTCCTTATTTTTATAATTGTACTCATGAATTGAAATAATAACAGCACTTCAACTATAGGATGTATTCATCAATCTAAAACGATTTGGGGAAGTAATCAACAAATTAAAATGATTCAATACTGAACTGATAATTCACACATTCTAGAAATCGAATATAATAAACGGATTATATCACTAAGACCGATTGGACAGTGAAATATTGTTTCTGTCATTGACATAATAGGATGTGTTATGTCAGCCAATGGTAACCCAATGCAATACGATATTTGTAATTCTAAATGTTTGATTTAGTCAATAGGCAACAATGAGATTTTGTATGTATCTATGTATCAATGTATGTATGTATCTATGTATGTATCTATGTATCTATGTATGTATCTATGTATGTATCTATGTATGTATCTATGTATCAATGTATCTATGTATGTATCAATTAGGGCTGTACCGGAATCCGATTCCGTTCCTGTTAAGCCGGATTCTGGCAGTTTAACAAATCCGGTTCCGATTCAGGTTCCGATTCCTGCAGGATCTAAAAAATACAATCCGGCACAGCCCTAGTATCTATGTATCTATGTATCAATGTATTAATGTATCCATGTATGTATCGATGTATCAATGCATTTATGTATGTATCAACGTATCTATGTTTGCATCTATGTGTCTTTGTATCTGTGTATGTATCTATTATCAATGTATCTATGTATCAATGTGTCTATGTATCAATGTATCTGTGTATGTATCTATGTATCAATGTATCTATGTCCAACTAATGAAATGCATCCACCTATAGTAGCTATTTGGCGCCTTCACACAAAGATTTTCCTATATATTCCTAGGTAGTCCGTGCAAGTTATTTGAGTGTCTGACCGACCGGTCATCTTAACATCAGATTTAATGGGAACAAATAAAGGAAAGGCCCGTCAACCCTCTGGTTCTTTGCACATAATGGTTTTAGTATGGACATGTAATGACCACTACAATACCTGTTCCAACAGTAGCATGGACATGTAATGACCACTACAATACCTGTTCCAACAGTAGCATGGTCATGTAATGACCACTACAATACCTGTTCTAGCAGTAGTATGGATGGAAGCACTAAAATAGATGTTTGAACATTTGCAGGGATGCAAATAAACACTTACATAGCTATCATAATAGAAGCCTGGATGTAAAAAGAACACTTGCAAAGCTGAGTAGTATCAATGTAAAATGAACATTGAATAGCTGCCAAACTGGTAGTATTGATGTAAATAGAACACAACAATAGCTGTTCCAAAGCGTATTTAATATGCAGTCGAGAATGAATATACATATTAATTCAATTGAACTCAAGGCGATGTAAGAAACGATTTTTCAATGGGATATGTCAGTGTACATTTTTGTACATCTTCTTCAAACATTTCCTTTCTGTTTGAACATGAATACTGCATTCTACTATAGTACACTCAGTTACCGTGAAGTTTCATTCTACTATAGTACACTCAGTTACCGTGAAGTTTCATTCTACTATAGTACACTCAGTTACCGTGAAGTTTCATTCTACTATCGTACACTCAGTTACCGTGAAGTTTCATTCTACTATAGTACACTCAGTTACCGTGAAGTTTCATTCTACTATAGTACACTCAGTTACCGTGAAGTTTCATTCTACTATAGTACACTCAGTTACCGTGAAGTTTCATTCTACTATAGTACACTCAGTTACCGTGAAGTTTCATTCTACTATAGTACACAAATTTGGCGTGATGTTTCATTCTACTACAGTACACAAAGTTACCGTGATGTTTCATTCTACTATAGTACACAAAGTTACCGTGATGTTTCATTCTACTATAGTACACTCAGTTACCGTGAAGTTTCATTCTACTATAGTACACAAAGTTACCGTGATGTTTCATTCTACTATAGTACACAAAGTTACCGTGATGTTTCATTCTACTATAGTACACTCAGTTACCGTGAAGTTTCATTCTACTATAGTACACAAAGTTACCGTGATGTTTCATTCTACTATAGTACACAAAGTTACCGTGAAGTTTCATTCTACTATAGTACACAAAGTTACCGTGAAGTTTCATTCTACTATAGTACACTCAGTTACCGTGATGTTTCATTCTACTATAGTACACAAAGTTACCGTGATGTTTCATTCTACTATAGTACACAAAGTTACCGTGATGTTTCATTCTACTATAGTACACAAAGTTACCGTGATGTTTCATTCTACTATAGTACACAAAGTTACCATGATGTTTCTATGAAAAAAAGTCAGACAAACGTGAATTGAGAGAATACAAATTGAAATAATGGTGGGCATTTAGCATTGTCCGTCAAGTTGACCATGACAAGCGACAAGAAATCTGTTTTCAGTCCACTAACTACATACATGATTCATACGGTGTCCGCAGCGTTATGGACATATCTGTAATTTTGACCAGCTTCTTCTCGTTACTCACATTTATATTGACTCTGTGACCTGCCTGGAGGTCAATGTGAATGCAATCCCTGGAACCTGATGCCAGCGAGTAAAGGAACTGACTCCAGGGACCAGACCCGAGTTTCTGTTGAATGTTCAATAGGAAACAGCAAGAGGAAATATTCTCTAAGTTAATAAGGACTGAGGGAAATAACGATTTAAAAGATTCACAAGCTCTGGTCCTGGGAGATTACGAGAGAACTGTGTAGATACAGCTCAACATGTTTATATTACAAGAGAACTGTGTAGATACAGCACAACATGTTTACATTGCTACATCTGAACTGTATATGTACAGTATTGTACAGGTCACAATGTTTACAAAACAACTGAATTGTAATTATGCAGTTCAAAAAGTTGAAATTATTGCTGAGTTGTATAATACAGTTCAAAATGTTTCCATTTACATTGCAACACTCTGGGATTCTGTCGGTATGGACTTTAATGAAGTCAAACATCCAATCGAAAAATATTAAAATGTTCATTAAGGACTTAGCTAAAGTTTATATATAATCAATAACAAAGTCAACCGATCACACTATCTGTTTAATTATGCTTACATTTTGTTTTATTTCACTTTATTTTTAATTTTTATTATCACTTTAATTCCAACCAAACTTACTTTCTATTCACTTACCATTTTACTATCCATTCTATTTAATTATATTTCTATTTTCACTATTCACTTAGATTATATTCCAAATTTCACCATCTGTTCCCTTAAAGTTCACTTCCAGTTCATTAATCGTTTCAGTTGTTATTGTTATTTGACTTTTAAAACGAAAATGAATTGTCTAATAGTTCACCTCTGAAAACTATAGAGTTATACATGCATAAATGTTACGGTATGATATAAAAGCTTTATAAATCATTCATGTTAAGTTCTGATCAATTTAAATATATCTGCTTCTTTTATGAAGATATATTTTTCATTGTAAAGTTATTGGCCTGTCTTCCCAACATAGTCTGCAATATTTCTTCACCTTTTCTCAGCGCACCAACTTAGTTTATAAAACATTCATATGACAATTGTGTATCAAAAACTATTTTAAAAAAACCAAACAAAACCAAAACAAAGTACAAGTCACTGGATGTACTTGTAAGGTCGCACAAACTCTGAGACACTGGCATTTATCGATCTGGGCAATTTCATACGTTACATTAATTTAAAATATTATTAATTTAAAATATTATTAATTTATGTTTTATTTATGACGAATGCATTATCTAATGTACCATTTTAATTTACATTATTTTATGTTCTTTTCTAACCGATGCATTAGTCTAACGTACAGACAAAGGATGCTGTGTGATTGTCCACTTTTACCTGAAATTGTCTAAATGGAAGGATCGAGAAAAAAGGGCCGGTGTAAGAGGGCTGGGAGGGGGGGGGAGGAAGGCAACGTTTATAGATGATTTAGTCTGATATATAGACTGTTTAATGTACTAGTAGCTATTTCAATTGTCTCCCTTAAAAAGTAATCTGTGTAAAGATATGAAATCACGATTTATAAGGATCTATCAATACATATATGTATCAATGTATCAATACATCTATGTATCAATAAATCAATACAGGTATGTATCAATGTATCAATACATATATGTATCAATACATCTATGTATGTATCTATGTATCAATGTATCTATGTATCAACGTATATATGTCTATATCTATCTATCATTGTATGTATCTATGTATATTTTTATATATATCTATGGATAAATCTATGTTTCTTTCTATTTATATATGTATCCAGGTAACTATCTACCTATCCATCTATCCGTCTGTCATTCTGTTAATCTATCTATCTTTCTATGTATGTATGTTACTATCTATTAAGTATATATGTATCTATCTATGTCTATATGTGTCCATTCATCTATTTATATATCTGTCTATGTATATATCTATGTATCTATCTATGTATCTATCTATGTATCTATCTATGTATCTATCTATGTATCTATCTATGTATCTATCTATTTATGTACATATATCTGAGTAGGTATGTATGTTTGAATATCACGTATGTATGTATGTATGTATGTATCTATCTATCTATCTATCTATCTATCTATCTATCTATCTATCTATCTATCTATCTATCTATCTATCTATCTATCTATTTGTCTGTCTATCCGTCTATCTATCTATCTATCTTTCTAATTTTGAGGTAACTTTTACTAAGTATGTATTGTATGTATTGTATTTATGTATGTATGTATGTATGTATGTATGTATGTATGTATGTATTTATCGTTCTATCTATTGATGAATCCATTCATCTTTCTATGCATCTATTTATATATCTGTCTACCTACATATATATGTATGTACCTATCTGTGTTTCTATTTATGTATCTCAGTTTCTGTCTATTAATGATACACCATTTATATATATATATATATATATATATATATATATATATAAACTTTTGTATATAACTTTTTCTCCTACATTGTTATTTATTAAGGCTAGAAAGTAACTAGACAGTACTAGACAGTAATTGGTCAGACCTTAATATTTCATAAAACATTTCAATTCTTCATTTTTTTTTTGGTTAAAAAAATATTAGTATCAAACTAAAAAATTATAGTGAGAAAAAAAGTCATTACTAGTTTATATATCATATATAAATAGTTCAACTTGTTTATTTATCATATACAAATAGTTCAACTTGTTTATATATCATATATAAATAGTTCAACTTGTTTATTTATCATATACAAATAGTTCAACTTGTTTATTTATCATATACAAATAGTTCAACTTGTTTATATATCATATACAAATAGTTCAACTTGTTTATATATCAATTATAAATAGTTCAAGTTGTTTATATATCATATACAAATAGTTCAACTTGTTTATATATCATATACAAATAGTTCAACTTGTTTATATATCATATACAAATAGTTCAACTTGTTTATATATCATATACAAATAGTTCAACTTGTTTATAATGGTTTATTGTGTTCGATTTAACTGTCATTAATCGGATTTCTGATTCTTTTTTTTTATATTTGTTTAAAACTTGTGTGTTTCTCTACTAGATGAAATGTCACATGTCCCTCTCACTCTCTCTCTCGCTCCATCCTCTCTGTTTTTTCAATATATAAAATGCTAATGGCTGAATTGTTTGTCGAGATGGACAGATAAATACTAGTTTTGTGTGTAACCACGAAATACTAGAATAATTATGAAAGAAAGAAGACAATATTTCTATTTATTTCAAAAGAATAAATACCAATTAAAATATTAAAATCAGTTGGTGCTAAACTAAGATGATGTGCAGACATATTCATCTACGAATTATGTTCATTTTATTAACTGCGATCAAATGAATATTTTTCACAGACATTTTATGAGCAATTAAAACAAATGACTTTAATTTTTTCATCTGATTTAGTCTGTCTTATCGAAATTTAACAAAGTTTGACAGATATCTCAGGAAACTTGCTTATATGGAGATATTATGTACATTTATCAAAATCATAATAACAATCAGTTACTATGTAATGTAGATGATTCTAAAAATATTGATGCATAACAGCGACAGGCTAAAACTTGATAGAATAGTTAAATTGATAGAAAGGTTGAATTGATACAGTGGATCAATTGATAGAATGGTTAGATTGATAAAGTTGTTAAATAAACACAATACCTAAATTGATATAGAATGGCAAAATGTATAGAAATGTTAAATCGATAGAATGTACATATTTTGTGGTTTCATCAATACAGGACTTGTTTTTTAAACTAATTTGAATGTATAAATTTAAAATATTTTTGAAATCTTAGTTTTTCATATCTACTATTCAAATTTGAATATAAATGTTACTGAATATTGTATTGAATGAAATCGCCGATGTAAATTTTATTTCGTTAGTAGACTAAAGTAAATATTATCTCATAAAAAATAAATAAATAGATATAACCAATTACCCTCCCAAAAATACACCCACAAATATATTTACACACGTAAATAGATTTACAGTAATACTATTAAAATACTGCAGCCACTATATTCGATCTGAAGAAAATATGAAGACAAAAATCCATTCTTGACACAATGTAAACAGAGAAACTTTTCTTTAATTAAAACAAAATAATCTGCATGTCTGGGTCAAAGACAATCCCCAAGAACGAAATACACAAAATGTGTAAACACAATTTTTCTAGATTCTTTTTTTTTTCTAAATACAAATACGTAAGAGTAGGTTCTAGCAGGTTATCAGAAGATAGACCATGGTTTCACACAACCCGCTAGACGGCTTGAGTCGCCAGCACCGACAGCACAGCCGAATATCGAACCAGCTGGTTACATGAAACGTTAGATGAACTATACACCACCCCTCACTTCCGACATTTTTTTGTTCAATTCGTAAAATTTTCTTTTTTTTTTCTCGAAATGCAATAAAAAATAAATAAATAACAGTTTTTTTTATGTTTCTTAAAAAAAAAACGCAGAATATAAGCAAACATCGTAAGGACGAACATAAAGACTCGCTCACTTACCAGAAGATAAATACTTATTTTGACCAGTACTGGTACACAGAGCAACACAAAAACATCTTACTGACCAGCAAACTGAACATTTAGCAAAAAAGCATATTGACCAATACATTGACCAATACATTGACCAATACATTGATCAATACATTGACCAATACATTGTCCAGTACGCAGATTGTTAATCTGAATAGCACACTGACCAATACATTGTCCAGTACGCAGGTTATTTATCTGAGCAGCACATTGAGCACTAGATTGAATAGTGCAATCGTTAACTCAGTGGTCAGTAATATAATCAGTGGCCAGTTTATGGATAATTAGACTGAGCAGTATATAGATTAACTACTCGTAAGTAAACCGATCACCGTATGGACAAATTGAAGTGCCATCACACTGACCAGTAGACATATCACTACAGTTTAGTAAAAAGATAATTAAACTGACCTGTTAACGTATATTTACTTTGTCCAGTACACAGATCATTACACTGAACACAACATATATCATTACACTGAACACAACATATACCATTACACTGAACACAACATATATCATAAAACAAAAAAGTTATACTGACAAATACATATCTCAATAGACAGACCACTACAGAAAACATAACACTAACCATTGTAGATATCATTGCACTGACCACTGCAGAAAATATTACACTGACCATTATATATATCATTACAATGAAAACTTAAGACCTCATTACACTGAACATAACGCATATCATTACACTGACAATTAAAGAATCATTACATTGACCATTATATATATTACACTGACAATTAAAGACCTCATTACACTGACCACTAAAGACCTCGTTACAATGACCACTAGAGATATAAATATACTGACAACTAAAGACATAATTAAACTGACCACTAGAGATATCAATAATCAGAACATCCCACTTCCATCACACTGACACAGGTAGAAGTAAACAAGCTGTAATGAATTAGACTAATTGTTCGGTCCCCCACTATAAGGTCCAAGTTTAGCGGAAACCTGATTTTCATAAAGAATAAAAACAAATATTTTCTTTGTATCATCGTATTCAGAAAATAATGACAGAACAATCATGGGTGACACATCTATTTATAATGATTAGGATTGGGACACGCCAACTTTGAAACAAACACATGACATTTATTTTAAAACTATAACAGCACTAGGGGTCATAAAGTGCCATATTTTTTTTTCTAAAACCGTATTATTGTTACAGTTTACAGATCTCAGACTAAAATAACAACAACAATAACAACAATAACAACAAAAATTAACAAATTCTGGGCCGCCGCGTGCTGGGGGGGGGGGAGGGGGCAACCCAACCAAATTTTAGAGACCCAAAGCCTTTAGCTCAAGGGGGAGGGGGTCAGTCACTTTCAAACTTTATTTTACTACTAGTTGCAAGTACCCGGCTTTGCCCGGGTTTAAAATAAGGTTTTCTGTTTACCTTTTGTTTTCTCCCTACCCCCTCTCTCCCTCCCTTTCCCTCCCTCCCCCTCCCTCTCCCATCTCCTTCTCTCCCCCTTTGCATCCCTCTCTCTCCCTCCCTGCCCCCCTCTCACTCTTTATCTCTCATCCCTCCCATTTCTCCATCCCTCCCTCTCCCATTCCCCTCTCTCCCTCTCTCCCTCCCCCCCTACCCCTTCCTTCCACCCTAGTTTCCTCTCCCTCCCTGCTCCCCTCTCTCTTTATCTCTATCCCTCCCTCTCTCCCACCCTCTCTCTCTCCCTCCCTTCTCTCTCTCCCTCCCTACTCCCACTCTCCCTCCCTTCCTTTCTTTTTCCTTCCCTCCCTTTCTCCCTCTCTCCCTCCCTCTCTCTCCCTCACCCCTTCTCTCTCCCCCTCTCCCTCTCCCCCCCTCCTTCCCTCCTCCCTCCAACCATCCTTTCCTCTCCCCCCATCCCCTCTCTCTCGCTTTATCTCTCTCCCTCCCCTCTCTCTCACTTCACACTTCTTCTAAAATCCTTCTTCATTCATTTACCTTCCTCAAACTGTACAAATCGGGAAGCATGAAAAAACATCAACAATTCTTCGCATCACAAAGGCACAATACAGCACCAGCGCGCAGGTTCTATTATCATCGGGAAATGACGTCACATAAGAGTTTTATCTATGGCGCCGTCGAGATTACTTTTAATATAGTAAAATACTAAAATAAAAATAATTTATTACAATTAAACTACCCATCGAGATGAAACGAAACCTGTCCTATAACCTTCCCCATGTAATTATGTGTACTTGTACCTAAATTTCACGTTATTTGTTTGTCTGGATCTTGAGTTATAAGGGAACAGACAGACAGACAGACAGACAACAAATGCGTCTTATAAGTATAGAGAAGAAACATTTTTGATCATTTCACACCAATGGCTGAAATATGAAAAGAAAACTCACAAAGATTAAAATAATTTCATTGTAATAAACAGAGCCAAAATACATTTTATTTATCAATCTAACAATCCTTTCGTTTTGCAAAGCTTAAATCTCCTTCCATTGTAAATTTTATATCTTAATCTTGTTTCTGTATCTTGGTGGCAGAAAGCGTGGGTGGTGGTGGTGGTGGGGGGGGGGGCTGGCTCTATGATAGATATTGTTTCAACTTTTCAATATTTCATAATGGAAGCCTATGTTTTTCTTTCATCGTCTCTATTTTTATAACTTGACCTAAAAGAATTCAAACTATTGAATGTTAGGAGAATGTGTTGGTATGATATATGCGCTTATACTTTACAACTAGTCTATCACATTATATAACCACACCTTGGACATCCGTATCTGAGTGAGAGACTGTTGGATAATGGAACTGACACACATACGCTGCTATTGACATTAAAGACAAAATCTGTTGTTAGGGAAGATACGCACTGAAATATGAACATCTATAGACAGGGAGATACAGAGACACTCTCTGACAGATACAAACATCTATAGACAGGGAGATACATAGACACTCTCTGACAGATACAAACATCTATTGATAGGGTAAACAGATTAACTTATCGACACATAGACACATATAGTGACAGGGTAAACAGAATGACATTTCGACACATAGACAATTTTATTGACAGGGTAAACATATTGACTTATTGACACATAGACAAATCTACTGTCAGGAGATACACAAAGACTCCCTGAGTAATACACACATCTGTTGTATACAGGAAATATAGTCGAATCTTACAAGTACACCAGCATGAGAACATACTTTTATAACAATATACCTCACTAGAAGTAGTCCTATTACAAGATACCTAACTAGAATCAGTCCTAGTACAATATACCTCACTATAAATAGTCATATTACAAAATACCTCACTAGAAATAGTCCTAGTACAATATGCCTCACTAGAAATAGTTATATTACATATACCTCACTAGAAATAGTCCTAGTACAATATGCCTCACTAGAAATAGTCACATTACAATATACCTCACTAGAAATAGTCCTAGTAAAATATACCTCACTAGAAATATTCATATTATAATATACCTCACTAGAAGTAGTCATATTATAATATATTTGTCCCAGGACAAATGGTAAAAATAATAATGAAAACATATTGCTAATGATTGCGAACAACTTAAATATGTCATTTTCAAACATTACCGATGAACTCAATGTAACTGAGTAATTAATACACAGCACTAAATCGTCCATGTCTATCGTATAAGTCACAAAACGGAAGTGGACCTCTCCTGTAATGTAGTTTGGTGCGCATTGTGTACACTATTGAGGATCCCAGACGGGCCCCCAGATGTTGAGAGCCCCTTTGAGGGTATCCTTGGCTTGTTGCTAAGAGTATAAGGGCTGACCCAATGATGACTCGTATTTGTATTTGTGTTTCTGCCACACACAGTCTCACCAACAATTAGACGTATAACAAGTGATGAATAATCAATTCCACAAGCGTGTGTACAACACTAAGATTTGTTTATTATACAAAGGCACCAGTCCGTAATAGGGATCTGGTGACTTGTCAAAAGCAAAGATAATTCAAACTGCAGCAAATAATCCAATATAAAATGAATGATGGGAACAAATGCGTTATCGCTCGTTAATTCTCTCTCTCTGTCTCTCTCTCTCTCTGTCTCTCTCTCTCTCTCTCACTCAGAGACACAAAAATCGACTCGGTCACTACTCAGACCCTCCGTCGAATCTCTATTCACTAATCAACCCTCTTACTCGAGAGCCCACGGTCGAATGTCTATTCACTAATCGACCCTCTCACTCGAGAGCCCCCGGTCGAATGTCCGCGAATCTATATCTCATTCTTCATATCCCTTTCTCCCACGTGACCCTTAGCCAATCAAATATAATATAGGTTTCTTTCAAACTTTCAAATTAGGGAGTGGAGTCTAGATGAGGAGGGGGGGGAGAAATACGCCGTATAGACAAAGACCTTAGTAACTGGACATCGAGCGGGTCGCTGTCCCTTTGAAGAAGCCGACCGGAGAATAGTCCGGTGGTCAGAGAATATTTCCCCTGGAATGTAACGTGTTTCTGTTACCTCCCTGCCTCGTACACCTGGCTGATGACGCAATTAAAGGGGGTGGGTTAAAAAAGGGGGGGAAACTGGAACACGGGAACGTATATTACTATACATGGTATAATATACACCTTAACGTTAGTAATATTAAGTTAAGGGTTGAGGTAAGGGGATAGTTTCGACATATTAGTCACAACCCGTGACATCACCTCACAACCCAAACGAAACTATAGGGGTGACGACACCGTAGTAGGTGAGGCCATTACATAACATAAACCAATTATAATAAAAAAAACAAAAAAAAAAATTAAAAAAAACGAGTCCTTTCCATATGTTAGGACTAGAACAAAGGGCGAATTAACCCGGGGTCATACATAAGCATATGTGCCTGTAACTATCTTTAAATCTCTTTGTATGAAAATACCCCAGACAAATGGAGGGTCACATTGGAATAACAGCACAAAGAAAACTTATCTTAGTACCCCGACCACAACATAATGGATAGGGCCAGTGGGTAAAAACATACATACTTAAATAACCCACAAATATAAACAGGACATAAGGTCTGGCCAACACAAGTTGGTCCAGAGATAAATAAAAAGAAAAATAGTGAACACTCTTTCTTCCGAAAGGTGGCACTGAAAACAAAATTGATTGTATCAGTAAGCCTACATGGCGGTACTGGATACGTAATAGGGTAATCAAGATAGTCTCCCTTTGAGGGGATGACTTTACATCGATAGATACAACAGCGTTACAACATAAAACCTGAAATAGAGAGGAAACCATGCATAAATGAATATAATAAATGACATAACTACATTCACCCGACATTCACTCACTCTAGGCAAGCCATCCAATAACCTCTCCAAGAGTGGCCCTTTGTGAGTGAGCTCAAACCGACATGCAGCCGTCGACTAGTTATGCTGGGCACCGACTCCTCAGATATGCCCCTACCTAACCTGTCCCGTTTACACGGGGGGATATATAGCCTAGCTTTATTAGGGCCCGAATCCTCCCCATTGGGAAAATCTCCGTGGTTTACGCGTAGTTCATGGTTTACACTCTCGGCTTTACCGCGCCCACTTCTACTCGCGGGTCGTGTTGTAAACAGTCTTTCAGGGGAAAGGGTCGTCTCCGAGGTGGCCCCTCTTCTGAGGTGATAGGTTTGGTGGCCCTAGGGGGGTGTCTAAAAATAGGTCTACTCTGACCGGGAAAAACCTGAGGGGTTATCCGCCCCGTCATATCGCCGTCTCTACTACGATCGTCCATCCGTGATTTAATCACCGTCGGGGTCGTCGTCTGTCTACCTCCCCTGCTCCGTCTGTCCCGCCATGAGCCTTTATGCCCTTCTACCTTCCCGCTAGCTTCACCCTTCAACTTGGGGCCCCATGGGTTCCCTGCCCTCCTGACTGGGCCCCTGGATTCTCCCTTAACATGATCAAACCACGACCCCCTGGTGCATTTGGTTTGACCCCTAGACTTCTCCTTAGAGTCAATACACCTGGGCCCCTTGATCTCAACGGCGTGATGGTGGTCCCTGTGGTCTACTGGGTTAGACCAAGGGGCATTGGCACCCTTTACGTTCCAAAAATTAAATCCACTATTGGATTTGCGAGGGCCATAGCCTCTAAAGGGCCCCGATAGTAGTCAGAGTCTACAGAAATGGTGGCTATTGGGGCCTTACTAACGGTGCCGTCAATACATCTGTATTGGGCCCAGCGACCCGTCATCGCTCCCTCTCCTACCAGGGACTCCTTCACGGCGACCCCTGAGCACCCTGAGTCCCTTAGGACCTTAACATTGAGGCCATTTACGCGGCCCTCTATCACTGGGAGGTTTTCTCCCCTGCTCCTACTTCCACTACTGCCCCCATAGGTATGGGCCCTACCCCTCTAGCAAGGGGCGCATTTCGCTGCATCTTGCATGAAACGGAGCGGTGCCCTGGGGCCCCGCACGTGTAGCACACCGACTTAGCGTTTGTCGGGTGGCTGAACACTCGGTTCCCGTTTACTGGGGCCCTCGTCCTATCTTTAGGGACCTCCCTCCTGTCATCTACCTCACTTGTTGGGGCTCTTTCGGCCTCAACCGCCTCTCCTTCCCTGCTTATGGAAGACTCGCGGCCCCTGCCGTGGCGAGCTTCCCTGTAATTTTCGGCCGGGACGAGCATCTCGTCCCATGTCCCTGGCTTACGCTCCTTTTGGAACACCTGTAGCCCACTAGGGGCCCCGTTCATCAACTGCTCCCTGAGCAGGAGGTCCATTAGGCCATCAAAGGTCGGCTCTGTCCCACTGAGCTCAACCCACCTCGTCAGGAGGTCGGCTAGACGTGCACCAAACAGGGGGTAGGTCTCCCCTCTTTCTAAATGGGCCCCCCCCCTAAACTTCCGTCTAAAGCTTTCCTCCGTATAGTCGTATGACTTTAGGAGGGCAGCCTTCAATGAGTCAAAGTCATTTGCCTCGTTAGCCGTCAAGCGGGTAGCGGTCGTCAGGGCCCGTCCCGTGAGCAGTGATGTTAAGCAGGGGGCCCACTCATGTCGTTCCCAACCCGCGGACAGAGCGTATCTTTCAAACCTACGAATGTAGGCGTCTATATTGTCCGTCTCGTCAAGTTTGGGGAGTTTGGGTTTGGAGGATGTCGTTGACTGACTGCTTGGGGTTGGGCTTGCCGGCCCCATTTCCCTCTCTAACCGTGCTAGGGCCACCTCTTTATCTGCTGCTACTTTAACTGCCTCCTGCTCGGCAGCTATTCTAGCCAACTCAAGCTCTCTATCGTGTTTAGCGCGTTCAATTTCTGCTTCCCTATCAAGCCTAGCTCGTTCAGATTCTGCTTCTCGTTCTAGCCTAGCTAGCTCCACCTCTTTATCATTTTTAACGCGTTCAGCTTCTGCTTCATGCTTAGCACGTTCAGATTCTGCTTCTCGTTCTAGCCTAGCCTCTTCCACCTCTCTATCCCTTTCGCATTTAGCGTGTTTTATGGCCGTATTAACGTCGCACCCCAAGCCTATGAAGTACTGTAGTACTCCTCCATAGATTTCATGTTTGGTGACGTTAATACGAGCCTAAGATGAGTGACGGTTAACCCAGACAAAGCTCGCCGTGTAGCTTAACACGCAGTCAGAGCACTCACTAATGATTACAATTAAAGAAGTGTATTAAAATGACTTACCTTGACGCTTCCTCCCTCCTTTCAACAGAATATGAAATATCTTCCACCGTACACAATCTTACACACATGCATAAAGTCTAGAGTCTAAATGTTATTTATTCGCCGATAACAGTGCGGCTTCTTCTTTTACTGTCTTGTTGACTTCGTCTGTACTTTCAGTCGGACTACGTGAGTACGCGTGGTGAGTCCGGTATGACTCCTGAAGACTTGGGTGAGTCCGGTATGACTCCTGAAGACTTGGGTGAGTCCGGTATGACTCCTGAAGACTTGGGTGAGTCCGGTATGACTCCCGAAGATTTGGGTGAGTCCGGTATGACTCCTGAAGACTTGGGTGAGTCCGGTATGACTCCTGAAGACTTGGGTGAGTCCGGTATGACTCCTGAAGACTTGGGTGAGTCCGGTATGACTCCTGAAGACTTGGGTGAGTCCGGTATGACTCCTGAAGACTTGGGTGAGTCCGGTATGACTCCTGAAGACTTGTGGCAGAGATTAAGCCCCCCGACGAGTCTATGTTGAATCAGCTTTCGGCCCCGCCTGGTTATTGTAGAACACAACTTCAGGTGAAGGTTCGATCCCGAGACGAGCCTTCCAGATGTTGAAGGATCCCAGACGGGCCCCCAGATGTTGAGGTCCCCTTTGAGGGTATCATTGGCTTGTTGCTAAGAATATGAGGGCTGACTCAATGATGACTCGTATTTATATTTGTGTTTCTGCCACACACAGTCTCACCAACAATTAGACGTATAACAAGTGATGGATAATCAATTCCACAAGCGTGTGTACAACACTAAGATTTGTTTATTATACAAAGGCACCAGTCCGTAATAGGGATCTGGTGACTTGTCAAAAGCAAAGATAATTCAAACTGCAGCAAATAATCCAATATAAAATGAATGATGGGAACAAATGCGTTATCGCTCGTTAATTCTCTCTCTCTCTGTCTCTCTCTCTCTGTCTCTCTCTCTCTCTCACTCAGAGACACAAAAATCGACTCGGTCACTACTCAGACCCTCCGTCGAATCTCTATTCACTAATCGACCCTCTCACTCGAGAGCCCACGGTCGTATGTCTATTCACTAATCGACCCTCTCACTCGAGAGCCCCCGGTCGAATGTCCGCGAATCTATATCTCATTCTTCATATCCCTTTCTCCCACGTGACCCTTAGCCAATCAAATATAATATAGGTTTCTTTCAAACTTTCAAATTAGGGGGTGGAGTCTAGATGAGGAGGGGGGGGGGAGAAATACGCCGTATAGACAAAGACCTTAGTAACTGGACATCGAGCGGGTCGCTGTCCCTTTGAAGAAGCCGACCGGAGAATAGTCCGGTGGTCAGAGAATATTTCCCCTGGAATGTAACGTGTTTCTGTTACCTCCCTGCCTCGTACACCTGGCTGATGACGCAATTAACGGGGGTGGGTTAAAAAAGGGGGGGAAACTGGAACACGGGAACGTATATTACTATACATGGTATAATATACACCTTAACGTTAGTAATATTAAGTTAAGGATTGGGGTAAGGGGATAGTTTCGACATATTAGTCACAACCCGTGACATACACTGACCTACATAATTTATCTGCAAGTTAATTTAAAGATTAAAAAATAAGGCTTGATGATTATGCACAAACATATGTACATTTTACATCTATTTATTGTTTTCTAAAAATGCCATTATAATATCTTATCGTTCAATATATTTCGGCAGTGTTTCCCTAAGTGTGGTACGAGTACCACAGGCAACACACGGGCTGATAACATCGGCAGAACAGAGCGTATTACGATAATTAAAAAAGGGGTAAATAGATGTCGAAAGATGGGGAACCACTGTATTATAGAAAAGTAGTCCTTAAACTTATTCTTCCGACCTTACAATAAATGAGGCAATAAAACCGTTTGATGAACACGTGCACTGACCTAAATAAAGAATCGATTCAATTTAAGGCGCATAGACCTATCCAAAGAGCCTGCCGGTCTATAAAATAATAAATACAGACTTCGGACATATTTTGTCCGCCCGACGACATTATGGCCTCCGGTGAAAGATTATTGCAAGTTAATAGAAGCCGACGCGGCCCAATGTGGGCCAAAGATTGAGTGCAACATGTGCTGGGGATAATGTTGTTTGTCCGAGTCTGGGAGACAATATTGAGATAGACAATCGCCTTAAAGGCTAATTCACCAGTGAGGTATCAAATAGAGTTAAGGCAGGCGCACGGGGCGAGAGCAGGCAATGGATGCTCCAGATGATGGTGGGGGAGGGGGAGCGTTAAAACAAGGGGGGTGGAGAAGGTAGAGAATATGTGAGAGATGAAGAGTGGGTGAGAGAGAGAGAGAGAGAGAGAGAGAGAGAGAGAGAGAAAGAGAGAGAGAGAGAGAGAGAGAGAGAGAGAAAGAGAGAGAGGAGTCACCACACAAGAGTGAGTAACATTGTGGTTGATTTTTTTTACCAAGGAAGATAGACTGAAGAGTTTAGAATGTATATATAAAAAGAAAGAGATGGATAGCTTGAGAAAGACAGAGGAGACAGAGTTGGATAGAAGTGTAAGTTAGGAGAGAAGGAAATGAGCGTTTGACATAGGAAGAGAGAGAGAGTGAGAGAGAGAGAGAGAGAGAGAGAGAGAGAGGGAGGGAGAGAGAGAGAGAGAGAGAGAGAGAGAGAGAGAGTAAAAATGTTAGAATGAGAAACTGTCTAGTGTGATGAATATCAAAAGAAACTTAACGACATTGTGTGGCTTGATAGAAGCTGACCGGCCAACAAATGACAGCGCGCTGATTAAACTGCAACTGGCTGGAGTATGCTGGTCAAGAGAAGATGTGTGTACTGAACGAGATTTGGGATGGACAGGCCACTATTTTCAGTGCGATGGTCACAGGGATAGGTGAATGTTGGTCGATGGATGGTGCGCGAAAGTCGACGCGTAATAGGTGTTGGGCATATGTTTAAACAAAGTGATTGTGTGGCCAGTTGGTCAAGAATTGTTTGTGCTGGTCATAGGTTCGAGCCTTATCAATGGTGAACTCCTGCTACATCCTCGTGGTCTTTGGTGATTTTGATTTGTAGAGGCGATGACACAGTTATTTATCTCAGACTATCATACAGTTATCACTGATTCATTTATCTCAGACTATCATACAGTTATCACTTATTCATTTATCTCAGACTATCATACAGTTATCACTGATTCATTTATCTCAGACTAGCATACAGTTATCACTGATTCATTTATCTCAGACTATCATACAGTTATCACTGATTCATTTATCTCAGACTATCATACAGTTATCACTGATTTATTTATCTTAGACTAGCATATGGTTATCACTAATTTATTTATCTTAGACTAGCATACGGTTATCACTGATTCATTTATCTCAGACTATCATACGGTTATCACTGATTCATTTATCTCAGACTAGCATATGGTTATCACTGATTCATTTATCGCAGACTAGCATACGTTTATCACTGATTCATTTATCGCAGACTAGCATACGGTTATCACTGATTCATTTATCTCAGACTAGCATAAGTTATCACTGATTCATTTATCTCAGACTAGCATAGGTTATCACTGATTCATTTATCTCAGACTATCATAGGTTATCACTGATTCATTTATCGCAGACTATCATACGGTTATCACTGATTCCTTTGGCTATGATGAAAGTATTAAACAGAACAACCGCACACACTCTCTCTATGTTCTATATCAGTCTAAATATGAGCTGAGACTAAGTCCATTATGCAAATTAAAATGTGACATTGAATTTGCAGGTTTTTATTGAAATTCTGAGTTTATGTGAAATATCATCAAGCATTTAAACTTAAATCTTAAGATTGCAGTTATTTTGGATTTTTCAGTCTCAGTTCGATGTAAGTGATGAAATGCCAAAAAGTCTATTACAGATCAGAGAAATATATTGGCGGAATGTTTTGCGACACATTTGGTTTCGGTTTCTCATAAAAAAAAAATAACCAAACAATTTCAAACGAACATTTTATACCTAATTAAATGAAATTAATTGATACTTTGCCAAACTCCAAACTGTTAGACTAAAAAAAAAATAATATAATAAAGCGAATGTAGACAATGAGAAGGAAACCAAAACAAAAACTCAATAAATAGACTATGAAAACGAAACTAAACCCAAACTCTAGTCCATGGAAGTACTCAGAGCAATAAATATTTTAATCAGCTAGACATCAGAATCACAAATATCACTTATCAGACACTCCATTCTGTTTTCTGGGACTACTGTATGTCCCCGACACCACGCCTGGAGCTATCAAGTTTTCTTTTTATTTCTCTATTTTGTTTCTCTTATCAATGCCCGTCCCAAATTTTATGTGTTTTACTTTTTCACACTTGTCTGCTGTATACATTTATTTAGGTGATGTATGGTTGTGTTGGTGATGAGGCGAACATACAACACCTGTGTTAGTGAATGGTTGTGTTGGTGATGAGGAGAACATACAACATCTGTGTTAGTGAATGGTTGTGTTGGTGATGAGGAGAACATACAACACCTTTGTTAGTGAATGGTTGTGTTGGTGATGAGGCGAACATACACCATCTGTGTTAGTGAATGGTTGTGTTGGTGATGAGGAGAACATACAACATCTTTGTTAGTGAATGGTTGTGTTGGTGATGAGGCGAACATACAACATCTGTGTTAGTGAATGGTTGTGTTGGTGATGAGGAGAACATACAACATCTTTGTTAGTGCATGGTTGTGTTGGTGATGAGGCGAACATACAACATCTGTGTTAGTGAATGGTTGTATAAATGATGAGGAGAACATACAACATCTTTGTTATTGAATGGTTGTGTTGGTGATGAGGCGAACATACAACATATTTGTTAGTGAATGGTTGTGTTGGTGATGAGGAGAACATACAAGATCTGTGTTAGTGAATGGTTGGGTTGGTGATGAGGCGAACATACAACATATTTGTTAGTGAATGGTTGTGTTGGTGATGAGGAGAACATACAAGATCTGTGTTAGTGAATGGTTGTGTTGGTGATGAGGAGAACATACAACATCTGTGTTAGTGAATGGTTGTGTTGTTGATGAGGCGAACATACAACATATTCGTTAGTGAAAGGTTGTATAATTGATTAGAACATATAAGATCTTCGTTAGATATGTACTTATTACAAAAGAGTCATTTTCGGTTGAGTTAATTACATTCAATATGTCAGTAATGTCTTAGGTTTTAATGTTTTAAGTAAATGAAAACGTTCAATACAAAAACAATCATTAATGGTCTACGATTAGATCACAGATTCATTGTTTTTTGTTAAACAATGGAGATTATTGTCAGCCTTATTTTTAGGCAATTGAAAGGTCAAAGTTGACAACTTGCTTACGTCTTTTTAAAAAATTCTAACAACAAATTGAGGTAAGAAATTTTAAACAATTTTTTGTATCATTCTCAGTTATTTAATATGTTAAACACCTACGTAAGTATGAGTGGGGGCTGATAGCCAAGTGGGTTCGATCCTCGGTAAGAACCAAGGCAAATTTTCCAGGTCCTGGTGAAACGTTGTTAATGTCCATAAAGTCCACCCAGCTTTAAATTGGTACCTGACCTAAGTTGGGGAAGTAAAGGCGGCTAATCACACAATACCTTTTTATTCCGAGGTTATAGAAACAGATAAATCCTACATTTCATCTGCCCCGATGGCATTTTATAACTAAGGGATGTACTTGAATATGAAGTAACCTTAGAAGTTTACGTTGCGCTGTGTATGTGTGTGTGAGTGTGTGTCTGTGTGTATATATATATATATATATATATATATATATATATAAATATATATATATGGTTGACTTGTTATAACCTAAAATATTCACACATCAGTAGCTTCATTTCGACTATTTATTAATTATTTTTGTCTAGACATGTATGTCTAGTCTACGTAATGAGACCATCTACATACATCTCCATTACAGAATATCTTATACTAAAAAATACAATGTTATGCATAATAGTGTAGTAATTAAACCAGTCTAGTTATTAGAACATTTTATTTTTTAGTATTATTATGCGTTAAGGTATTTTGGGAGAACGGTCTTCCTCTAATCCACACATTTACACTAGTCTACACGTAGTCAGACCTCACACATGTACAGTAGTCTACACCTAGTCAGACCTCACACACGTACCCTTGTCTACACGTAGTCAGACCTCACACATTTACCTTTGTCTACACCTAGTCAGACCTCACACATGTACCCTTGCCTACACGTAGTCAGACCTCACACATGTACAGTAGTCTACACGTAGTCAGACCTCACACACGTACCCTAGTCTACAAGTGGTCAGACCTCACACATGTACCCTTGTCTACACGTAGTCAGACCTCACACATGTACCCTAGTCTACAAGTGGTCAGACCTCACACATGTACCCTTGTCTACACGTAGTCAGACCTCACACATGTTCCCTAGTCTACACGTAGTCAGACCTCACACATGTACCCTTGTCTACACGTAGTCAGACCTCACACATGTACCCTTGTCTACACGTAGTCAGACCTCACACATGTACCCTAGTCTACAACTAGTCAGACCTCACACATGTACCCTTGTCTACATCTAGTCAGACCTCACACATGTACCCTTGTCTACACGTGGTCAGACCTCACACACGTACCCTTGTCTACACGTAGTGAGACCTCACACATGTACCTTTGTCTACACGTGGTCAGACCTCACACATGTACCTTTGTCTACACGTAGTCATACCTCACACATGTACCCTTGTCTACACGTAGTCAGACCTCACACATGTACCCTAGTCTACACGTGGTCAGACCTCACACACGTACCCTTGTCTACACGTATTCAGACCTCACACACGTACCCTTGTCTACACGTAGTCAGACCTCACACACGTACCCTTGTCTACACGTAGTCAGACCTCACACATGTACCCTTGTCTACACGTAGTCAGACCTCATACATGTACCCTTGTCTACACGTAGTCAGACTTCACACACGTACCCTTGTCTACACGTAGTCATACCTCACACATGTACCCTTGTATACATTATATAGTCTTGATTCAAAACTGTACACCATAAATGTTTCTTTATCATTTACCTATTTACTATCCAATGCAAGTGACTTAAACTGATGAGGATAGGTAAATAAATTGACAGACTTTAAACACAAACACAATCTCAATTGTCCCTACTCAACTAAAAGAAAGTAAAAACAAATAAAATTAAACTTTAACATGAATTTAATTATAGTCAGAATTCATTAACTCTATATTTGCTTAATCTCCCACTTCAAAAAATCTTGAGATCATCCGTTGGGTTAGCGACCCTCTCCGATATATTATAAACAAACATACACATTACTATCTACTAACTCTCTGCCTTATACATACTCTGTATCCACGTAGTACTCTCTATCCACGTAGTACTCTCTATCCACGCAGTACTCTCTATTCACGTATTACTCTCTATCCACGTATTACTCTCTATCCACGCAGTACTCTCTATCCATGTATTACTCTCTATCCACGTATTACTCTCTATCCACGCAGTACTCTCTATCCACGCAGTACTCTCTATCCACGTATTACTCTCTATCCGCGCAGTACTCTCTATCCACGTATTACTCTCTATCCACGTATTACTCTCTATCCACGCAGTACTCTCTATCCACATAATACTCTCTATCCAAGTACAGACTAACTACCTTACCTAGACTCATTTACCCACAATAAACTCTCTACCCACGTCCATGACTATCTACCACACATACAGACTGTCTACTCACATACAGACTATCTACTCACATACAGATTATCTACTCACATACTGACTATCTACCACACATACAAACTATCTACCACACATATAGACTATCTACCACACATACAGTCTATCTACCACACGTACAGACTATCTACCACACATATATACTATCTACCACCCATACAGACTATCTACCCACGTCAATGACTATCTACCACACATACAGACTATCTCCTCACATAAACTCATAACATTTCGACTGGCCTTAACTCTGTTTTGTAATCAACGCAGGACTGCTGGCAATCCTATTGGATCCAGTTGTTCTGTCTCTCCATCTTCTTGCTAGCTCGCAGCCGGAGGGAAGGGGAGGAGGGAGGGGGAAGAGAAAATCGATTGACGCCCACATTTAAGATCAAGCTTATCCATTTAACTTGGGACTTGGCCACGTTAAAGAATGAGACCTGGACTTGGCCACGTTAAAGAATGAGACCTGGACTTGGCCACGTTAAAGAATGAGACCTGGACTTGGCCATGTTAAAGAATGAGACCTGGACTTGGCCACGTTAAATAATGAGACCTGGACTTGGCCACCTTAAAGATTGAGACCTAGACTTGGCCACGTTAAAGAATGAGACCTGGACTTGGCCACGTTAAAGAATGAGACCTGGACTTGGCCACGTTAAAGAATGAGACCTAGACTTGGCCACGTTAAAGAATGAGACCTAGACTTGGCCACCTTAAAGAATGAGACCTGGACTTGGCCACCTTAAAGAATGAGACTTAGACTTGGAGTGTACGCCATGTTAGCCGTATTCTAGTCAGTGTTCAAATATATCCACCTGGTAGGCTGCAATGGTTGCCAATGAATTATCTTCAATGAAGAATGTAGTTTTCTTGTCGAATTGGTTTCTTTTGTGAAGCTATGTTAATAAAAGAATAGGTCCGAATACTGTTTTCTAAAATACTTTGATTTGGTCAACTTTATTCTGACCTCACAGAAAAAAAAATAGAAAATTCATACTTTGTCATGGATAAGTGAGTTTGCTAAAAATAAATCTGACGGTAGAAGCTTGTATCTCACATTCATTTTTCGTTCCACTATGATGTGGTATAACTGCCAATTTTCATCTTATTTAAAAGTTTCTATTAATAATTTATAAGTTTAATTTTTTTTTAATACCTTAATTTTTTTATTTTAGTTATAGCTTTTTGATGATGTGATATATATAATATTTACCAGTAGAACTATAAAGTATGAAAACCAGATTTCTAGAAAATGTCAATGTTTGAATAAGTACAATTTGTGAATGACATCTCAGTTTATTTAGGTCCAAATCTCAAACAAATGGTCTGCCAAAACCAAGTTTACTGTAACAAACACGTCACAAAGAAAGGAAATTCATTCATCACCAGTTGGGAGTGTTTGTATTAAAAATATTAAAAGTAAAAAAAAAACCTTCGTTTTCTCTTTAAACTCAGTCAAACCTTTTGCAAGAAAAAAATAATTAGTTTATACCTTGATTTATTTGGAAGGCAAAAAAAAGTCAAAAGTGTATTATTAAACACCCATACACACACACACACACACGAACATATATAAGATAAATGAGTACATGTGTGTGTGTACACATAGGGTAATAGACAGAAATATTTAATACGCATAGTGAAAATGAGAAGAATACAAATAAATGAAAATATTATCTCAAATATAACATGACAATCTTATTTCAAATATAACTTGACAATTTTATCTCAAATATAACATGACAATCTTATTTCGAATATTACATGACAATTGTATCTCTAATATAACATGACAATCTTATTTCGGATATTACATGACAACTGTATTTCGAATATAACATGACAATTTTATCTCAAATATAACATGACAATCTTTATTCGAATATTACATGACAATTTAATCTTGTCCTGTGATGTAACGTATACAAAAAAACTACGGTAAAATACATCATTGATTATTGTAGAAGGTACATGTATAAAAATAAAACAATAAAAACAAACCATTATGAATATATCTATTAAACTAGATATAAGGCCCGGCGTTGCTCGGGAAATCTACGTGTTTGGATGAAACCCCTTCCTAATCAATTTTACTACTGATTTTTTAAATTACTGATTAGTTCTAGGTGCTAATTTATCATCTAATGGCAAAATGACGCACATT
>JAGDYQ010000034.1:5328881-5402696 GCA_021962125.1 Bulinus truncatus
AAAAACGCCTATTTTGTATATTTCCTTATAATTTATACTTTAAATTGTGGCCTACTGATTTTTAAACATTGCATTTTGGTGTGTTTCAGATCTCTATTATTCAACAACAGCGAATTTGAAGTCAACAATAATTTGAATATATTGTAAAGTTACTAATTTAGATTAATATCTTGACTTATTTATCGATACGTGTACGACAGGATTGTATTTGAACAGCAACATATATTTGAACATTGAACATGACCACAAGGAGTTCAACTGAACACTCGATATTTGGTAACCCATAGCCAATGCCTAAAGGTCAGTTGCCCACTTCTGCTGACGTTTTTCGTGCGTATGATTATCAGTTGAAATTCGGAGAATGTTCCTCGGTGCCTGGAAGATCTTCATTAATTGGCAAAGAAGTGAAGGAGATCTACGATATTGCTGGTATACATACTATTGAAATCAATAGTGTAGGGAAGCGTGTTGAGAGGCTTGTTGCTAAAGTAAAGGAACTCAACAAATACTCTACCTCAAAAAAATCGTTAACAACTTTTGATGTTTGCAAAGTGTATTTGATATATGTTGTTGCAAGTGTTTTGATTCTGGTGCACGAGAAAGATCGCATGTACTTGTCCTTTGCCAATGAAAATACCAGGGCTAGAATGGAATTTTTGGACAGATCATAAACGACACGGAAAATGTATATAGGGAAAATTGACAAAGAAATGACAATGAAGTTGCAGAAGAAAGTTGACAGAAGTAAGAGATAGAAAAGCACAGAGATCATGAACGATGTGGAGATGGATAATGAATTAAATTTGTGTCGTTGTGCTTCTTCTGATGTTAGCGGCATGCACGATGACTAAAGATGACATTGTACGTAGTGATGATAATGATGATATGATGACAAGCAGTGACGAGGAAATGAAAGCAGTACAAAATACTATACAATATCCTGAATTGTGTAGATCTCTGGACAGGTGTAAAGTTAGTAACAGAGATGTCTGCCTAATTGTCAACTCTATGTTGAAAGATCTAAATCTTCTGACTGCAGAATCATGCGTAGATCCAGCAAAACTTCGCAGATAGAGAAAAGTTTGGAGACAGAAAGAAATAAACAGACATTCGGATGATGTAAGACCATTTAAATGTATGGGATTTGATGGCAAGCAGGATGTAACAGTGGTTAGGACAGGTACAGGATGTAACAGGAGATCTATTAAATAACAACATTATGTCGTAGTCACTTATCCTGGTGGACAGTACGTAGATCATGCTGTGCCGGACAGTAGCAAATCAAGTGATATTGCCAAATAATTTCTGTCAGTTATCACACACACCAAATCCATGGAAACCTTGTCAGCAATAGTTTGTGATCAACACTGGTAAGACAAATGTAGTGATTCCAGAGGTAGAACGACATTTTGGAAGACCACTGCAGTGGCTCATTTGTTTATTGCATACAAATGAATTTCCTCTACGGAAATACATTTCTGTGGTTGACGGCGGACGCACAACAGGTCCAAGTACGTCAACCGGTAAAATCATGAGTTCCTTAGACTTTGATCCCAGGAAAAGTTGTTGACATGATGTGAAGAAAGATCTTAGTACTGATCAAATTATCTACTACGAAGTTGCTTAGCAGTTCAGAACGGAATCATTGGAACTGAAAACAAACAATTTCTTCAAAATTGTATGCCAAGAAATCTTAACCATGTAAGATGGTTAACAATGGCTAACCGAATCCTACGATAATGTCTTTGTCCAATTATACATCGACTCTATACAAAATTGTCAGATTCATTGTAAACGTTTATGCACCTTCATGGTTTTATAAAAAGCTTCATTCAGAATGTTACGATGGTGCTCAGAATTTTTTCCATCTTATGAAACTATGTTTTGAACTGGGTCCTGATGATTGGGCAATGGTGAAGCCAGTTTTACAGAACAATGCTTACTTCGCCCACCCTGAGAACATCCTCCTTGCCGGTATTCTTGATGAAAATCAATCTGTTAGAAAAATCGCACATGGGAAGATAGTTCATGCACGAATACATTCCCAGAATAACATTCGACTTTTTGATAAACAGTCGATCGATTTGAATCCATCTACATCGTCATACATGGATATGATTTCTTGGGATACAACAACAGTGACCCCACCACCACTCCTATCTCTCTGCTTTGTCAGTACGTGGTATATTATGTCATTCTCAGTCCGTTGAACGAGTTGTGCGAGACGTATCAGCAACCACTTCTAGGGTTATTGGACATACCCCACGTCATGGAATGGTGTTGCAGTGTAAACGATCCAGGGATCAATTACTTCTGTTGCATCAAAATCCATTTTCTTGTGAAGTGAGAACTATTGCATGATTTTACATTGTGTTGTCTTATTCTTGTTACTATGGGATTATAAACTTTAAAGTTGCAGGTGGTAGACATATTTTGTTTGGAAAATTGTTTTTAACCCTTCATCTGGATGCTATGGGGCATCTTTCTACACATGTCTCAGATATGCAATTGAAAAAAAAATTATGACTCACCCTAGTATACATACAATTACACGAAGTAGCAGTTGATAAATTCGAAGCTTTTTTGTTGCTAGGTTAAAATTGTAGTTTTCAAGGGAAAATTTTGCCATGCCTTAACTTTTGGACTATAATAATGCTCAACCCTTGTCGTGGTGTATTTATAACACTACATGAATGGCGTAACAAATGTCACATCATTTAAAAACAAGCAATTAAGCCTGCTCCATTCTGGACAAAGGACGTGTTAGCTCATTTTCGTGTTATGTATCAGTACGTTTGGTAGCTTTCAGTAAATATTTGTAAATTTTGGAAATGTTTATAAATTCAATTGTGCAATGCATATATCTGTAAAAAAAAATTATAAAGACGTTTCTTTATATTTGAAAAAAAAGTATTGTCTCTTAAATCTAACTACAAGTGGTTTGTGGTTACTGAAATAGGACTCATAATTGAAAACATTCGAAATTATAGTCATTTAATCGTCCGAAAACTCCGTCAGTTGTTGCATAGCTCTGATACTTTCAATTAAACTCAGAACACAAGCTTACTATTTCATTTGATGAGTTTCTTAATAAATCTTGGTCAAACTACGTGCTGCAGTATTTCGCACCAAATGAATGGGTTATTGAACGTACAAGGTGTATATTAGGGTGATAACAAAAAAAATATTTTTATGAAACCACTTGCAATCGAGGAACTTTTATGTGTAATTTAAGAATATCAATTGCATTTTTGATTTTTTAAAAAAAAGTTCCCCCTCCTCCCCCTTTTTCGGAAGAAAAAAGTGGAAAAATATTTCTTTTTTCAAAAAAAAGGACATTATTTTTTTTAGCTTAACTCAAAAGAGTAATAATAATAACTAATCAACTTTTATTAACAAATAAGATACAGATCAGTTAGTAATATGTACAGAATGTACAAGAAATGTTTAAAACATATTTTTTCCTATGAACTTCAGATTCAAAAATTGAAATTTTCTCGATTTTGCATGAAGTTCCTCCATCAGTTTCACAGCACGTTCAGCAATTTGGTTAGATCTGGGAATGTCAATTAATGACTTTTCGACTGACCAATGGGTCTTTAAACACTTAATTGCCTTCTTGCATTTTATCCTGATGAGTGAGGTAAACAGTTCATTGAAGAACGCTTCATTATAGTGTTGAGAATGGAACCAAGCATTTGCCCATTCGTAGCAGATGAAGTTGCAGGCAGGAGTGAGGATGTTGCGCCACTCTGGTATCAGAAAAAATGATATAACAGTATATATCGCACGTGAGTTCCATCTTGCCTGATGTAAATTTGGTAGTTTCTTCCAGTTGATGCGAGGCCAACGTGAAGTTGTTTTGTAATGACGATATGCCTGACATAATTCATATAAGAACTTGAAATCATCTCGCCATCCAGGGTTCTCGTCTGTGCTAACATCATCTGTCGCAACGAGGCGGTAATCAGCCTGAAGAGTGACATAGTTTTGTGTTAATTGGTCAATGAAGGAATAGTTGAGTTTTGGTTTGCTCGTTGGCTCTTGGATAAAAAAATTCATGACATGTTTCAAAAGGAGGTCGAGTACATGGTGCTGACACCCAATATATTGTGGCTTCTGAAAGCCCTTGCTCAAGACATCATCCTGTATGAGCTTTACAATCCCATGCAAACGACCAGTATTTACTGCGGTCGTGTCGCATATTATCATGCCAATATTTTTCCAAGCATCATATTCATCAAGTAGCTGATGTAGTTCCTTGTGAATGGCCGCGGCAGAACCACTCTCACATTTAATAATACCAAGTTTGATTTCGGTTGTCATATTTTTCAGCAGAACTACTTGATACTCTTCCCCTTGAACTCTTTTACCATCAAACTGGAGACAATAGAGTTCTTTGCTTTGAAGTTTTTGAACAATTTTGGTTTTCATTTTACGTCCTACAGAGATTACTCGTTTCCAGACACCCGCCTGACTTGGAACTGGCACATCGTGACCCTGTTCAGCAATGGTTGCAAGAACATCATATGCTTTATGTGTAGAAATGTTGTTTTGCAGTACTAGCAAACCCGCTGTTGTAGTGCTTGCTCTTTGGTATTTCGGTTTGCATTCAGGAGAAGATGACGTGGAAGAATAGGTTGGCAAGTCGGGTGAAGAAGCAGAGGTTTCAGAATCCGAAGATTCTGAGACAGTTGTATGTGTTTGTATAGGTTGCGATTGAGAAGAGCTGGCTTGTGATTGGGTTTTTGATAGTCGGATTCGTTTTCTTGGGTGGATTGATTCCAAAGGGGCTTGTTTGACCATTGAATAACCAATCTTTCCTCCACTCTTAACTTGCCTCTGGTAGAGTTCTTTATCCTCCGTGCTTTTCCATTCTCCATTAACGTTGGTGACATCAAATAACTGAGAAAGTGTTGTAGTAAATTTATCAGACGGATTCTTTTTGTTTTTGTCATATAAATCAATCAGGCAATTGAGTTTCTTTCTGATGAGTGCGCTGGATAATAGTGGAAAGTCTAGAATTTCCCTCCAAAGCAATTCTATATCCGTAATCATAATTTTGATTCGATCCAGTCGCCGTTTCTGGCTATTGAACAGAAAAGTGAAGTTTCCAAGAATTTGACGGTTTGTAGGCATCCGTGTGAGATTGTTTAGCCTATCTGTCTATCTGTCTAACAATATGTCTTTCTATCTATCCATGTCTATCTACTTTCACTATCCTGACAGTAAGACTTGCAATCTTGCACTGAAAACGAGATAGTTTATCCAAAATATTCAAAAATATTCCACAATGTTCTAAAATATTCCAGAATATATATTATATATTTGCACCTGAAACAGAAAATAAAAGAAGTTATAACAATAATGAAATAGTTATATATTGTGAACTCACCCCAAGCTGGGGCGAGTTCAAACTGCGCGATATGTGAACGAAAAATTAAAAATAGGGGGAACTTTTTTCAATTTAAAAAAAAAATTAATGTTGCTACTGTCATCTACATATAATTGTTCCTCGAATGTGAGGGGTTTCAGTTTCGTTACGAAAAATAATGAAAATAGTTATCACCCTAGTGTATATATAATATATAAGCCCCTTAGGAGCCATGAAGCCCGGCACTCAGAGGTCCTATCGCAAAATGGACTTTTGATGTACACTTGGCAGGCCAAGACCTACAAAATGATATATACATCATGGGTCTAGGACTTATGGTTGTTGAGATATAGGCGCTCTTTATTAATATAGCTTATATAGCAAAAAACGGTACTAAGCCCCCTTTTTCGGCCCTCAGAGGTCAGATCGCGAAATGGAAAAATGCTCTAAAAATGCATTCTAAGAAAATAAAAATAACCATAGCGCTGCGCGAAGTTGTTTTTTATGTGAGTGGCTAAAACAAAAAAATTGAAGATTCATGGCCCATCTGTCCCCAGACAACTGTTGTGTGTGAAGGCCATTAAAAGATAAGATGAAATCTCTTAGATACTATAAACCACTAATGGGACGGTATTCACACTGCCCTTCTTTCATCCCCACCATAGACGATAGTGCAATGGCCATGGAAGCAATACGGGAGATATAGTTGTGACTTAAACCGTGACTTGAAAAAAAAATCCTTTGGTCCTGACTGGAGATCAAACCAGGGACACACAGGTTTGCCACACGACCATCCGTCCCCTCAGACAACTGTTGCTTTCTTTGTTTATTTACAGTAAAACTCACAAGATCTTTTATCATCTGAATCCGAAGAGTTGAATTAATTAATCTAATACAAAATTGTTTAGCCTGGCGTACGTACAAGCGAGCGTGTGTAAAACTTCCGCGGCTAAAAATAGACTGGGGAATTCCAAAAATTTTAGTCTCACTCAAGGGGAGTTAACTCTTGCTTGGCTAAAAATAATACTCGCCGGTCCGGGTACAGGGCCTTTGATCTAGTTTATTAATATATTCATTCTAGAGTAGTTCACAAGAACGTTAAATGTGAGCAGAGAGAAAATAAAAGTTATGGATCCACATTTTTTATTCAACGTAAATACATTCAATCATCAGTTTATTCATCTTCAATGAGAATGTGGATCTTTACACCTGACTGGCACATTGTCTGTGATATGGGAGACATGTAGTAGTTTCCAGGGTTGAGGGAGTGGACTTCATTGAACTTATAGGTGCGCTGTGAAGTCTGGGACACCTGGCACTGGTCGAAGGCAGCGGCTGTGCCGAGGTCTACCATTAACTCTTGGACGTTGTTTGTCACAAACTTGACGCGGGTTCCTTTCTTTATCATGACCTAGTAGTATACGATACATATAGTGAGTAAACAATAGAATAAACAGGGGAAATAATAACAGTAACATGAATTTTTTACGTTGATCCATGTGACAAAGATCTTAAATAACAACAACAGTGCGACTCGTTTTGTAACACACTTCAAAGAAATTGTTAAGATCATTTATATCAATTAAAAAATGAAACACATTAACCCTTATGATGCGAACGTGCCTAAATCCCCTCTCCCACTGCCGTAGCGAACTTAAGCGAACTTAACTCCCCCTCCCCCTTTCAAAAACCATATAATACAGCTAAAATTTAACATTTGGCGCCCCTTTGTGAGTAGCGCCCGGGGCCCCCTCCCGACGACCTTAAGACGGCCCCGTTGACACTATCTCTTTGCGGCACTCCAGTATGCAGCAGCTTAAAGTTTATGATACAACATAATGTTTTAATGACATTTTTATAAGACAAAGGGCCTAGTTACCTTTTGTGATGGTGGTGGGTTCTGTGAGTTGATGGGAATAACAAGGATGTCAGACTGAGAGCTTGCTGGTCTTTCTATGAGGAACATTTCTGTCTCTGTCTCATTGGATGCTGTTTTGTCATAGGTCACACACTTGATATGTACCTTTATCATGAGAATGAATCATATGATTTATACAAACAAAACTGAACTAAGACATAAGATCTGTCTGTCTGCCTGTCTGCGTGGTTTTCTGCCTGTCTGCGTGTCTGCCTGCCTATCTGCGTGTCTGCCTGCCTGTCTGCGTGTCTGTCTGCCTGTCTGCGTGTCTGTCTGCCTGTCTGCGTGCCTGTCTGCGTGCCTGTCTGCGTGCCTGTCTGCGTGTCTGTGTGCCTGTCTGCGTGTCTGTCTGCCCGCCCGCCCGCCCGCCCGCCCGCCCGTCCGTCCGTCCGTCCGTCTGTCTGTCTGTCTGTCTGTCTGTCTGTCTGTCTGTCTGTCTGTCTGTCTATCTATCTATCTATCTATCTATCTATCTATCTATCTATCTATCTTGTGTGTCTGTGTCTATATGTCTGACTGACTGAATTAATGACTGGCTGTATGTCTTACTGTCTTTCTGCCTTCTGTCTATATAATGAAACTACCTTCAAGGGTTTGTCTGTTGTCATCTGAGCATCCTTCATTACATCTGTAATATCATGTTTATAAGGCCTTTCAAATGCCCATGGTTTCTCTTTGGGGCCACCAAGGACATTAAGTGTGCCCAGTGGTTTGCCTTGCAATGACAGCTAAATAAAAAAAAATAGAATAGTGAATAAATGAAATCGTCTACATAAACTACCATTAACATTAATAACAAATTATTGTGTAAGTTATTTTTATATGTAAAAATGTCCCTTTCTGAAATTGTATTGCGACTGAAACTTTTATGAATTTTCCAATGATAATATAAAAGAGAGACATAACAATAAATCGTCGAATGTTTGAAATCTAACGTGTGTGTGTGTGGCTCAAAGTTCTAATGACCAGTCCTGTGACAAAATGTACATTTTTTTTTCCAGTTTATGATATTTTTTATAAAAATGTTTTTTACAACATAAGGCACTGATATTCAGTTCGTCCAATACGCCAGAAACTCGACGGCAGGCTCTGCTTTGGACAAGTGAGTGAATAAGGCTAATAGTGTTACAAAAAAAGAAGAATTGGTTTGTTTTTTACTTGATGGTATTAAGCCATTTAATGAAATGTTTTTAAATGAGATTTATGGAAATTTTTTTTCAACACACTTTCTACTATTTCTTTTGTAAGGAAGTATTGATACAAGCAGTGTCATAACTATCATTTTAAGTAGATATATGATGATTCAGTACTGTGATTATCTAATTCTCCTCTATTTCACCACCATTCCACAAAGTAGTTCAATACAGATCCATAAGTGTAGTCAGAAGAAACAACGTTTTGCTTACTTTAATTCAGTAACTTCGGCTTTATACCTTAAAAAGATGATCAGCTGTCAGTTACAACCAAGCTATTCATACGGATAGGCCAAATGTCTAGAGCCATCATTCCTAAATGGGCTTCTTTAAGTACTAATTCCTTTTAAGAGTTTCCATGGAAGCCTCTGCGTCGTCCATATCCCCCTTCCCAGACATCCCATGGCCTACAAAGCTCAACCACATACGGATGTTAGTGATTGCTTACAATTTGTTGAGCGACAAACACATCAAAATAAAGTGTTTTGAAATTATCAAATGTTGTGCCATTCGTTTCAGTCAAGTTACTTCTAATTGGAATTACTTTTTTTCAACAGGTGAGAATTTGTTACAACGAATTCGCTAAATGTCATAATTTCATTGATACTACTTAAATCTTTCCTCCAAGAAATGACAGGCATTCATAAAAAATAAATAGTTTACTAATATATCATATAATAATTGCGGTCTGGGTTCTGCGTTAAATCGAAAGCGGAAATCAAGAATTCAAAATGGCGTCTTTCCCGCGTCTCGATTCGATAAATGTTCTTTTTTAAATCTACAGCTTTTAATAGTTTCTGAGGTTTTTAAACGAAACCCAAATGCCAAAATGTGAAATAATTCTATTTAAATATTTGTTAGTTTGATGTTTGTAATTCTACAACATATTTCCTCTTTAAATTGTAATATAAATCATGAAGAAATCGGATCTGTCCGAAGCCCAAAATAACCTAGCCTACTGACCAAACCTAAGGGAATATAACTCTATGCAACAGTTATGCAGGGTACAGCTAGTCTAATAAAATAATAGCGATTTAGATTCTGTGTTAAATCGAAAGTAAAGAATTAATACAACAGTGTTCTAATTAAAAAAAAAAAACACTCATGAACAAATTTGTTAGTTTGATATTTGTAATTCTACAACATATTTCCTCTTTAAATTGTAATATAAATCATGAAGAAATCGAATCTGTCCGAAGCCAGAAATAACCTAGCCTACTGACCAAACCTAAGGGAATATAACTCTATGCAACAGTTATGCAGGGTACAGCTAGTCTAATAAAATAATAGCGATTTAGGTTCTGTGTTAAATCGAAAGTAAAGAATTAATACAACAGTGTTCTAATTAAAAAAAAAAAAAACAATCATGAACAAATTTGTTAGTTTGATGTTTGTAATTCTACAACATATTTCCTCTTTAAATTGTAATATAAATCATGAAGAAATCGGATCTGTCCGAAGCCAAAAATAACCTAGCCTACTGACCAAACCTAAGGGAATATAACTCTATGCAACAGTTTTGCAGGGTACAGCTAGTCTAATAAAATAATAGCGATTTAGGTTCTGTGTTAAATCGAAAGTAAAGAATTAATACAACAGTGTTCTAATTAAAAAAAACAACAAAACAATCATGAACAAATCGGATCTGCCCGAAACCAAAAATAACCTAGCCTACCGATCACACCTGGGGGGATCTAACTATATGCAAAGGTTTTTCAGGGTACAGCTAGTCTATATAAATAATAGCGGTTTGGGTTCTGCGTAAAATCGAAAGTAAAGAATTAATACAACAGTATTCCAGTTTAAAATCGTCAAACGTAAACAATAGTAATAAAAATCATGAAAAAAATCGGATCTGTCCGAAACAAAAAATAACATAGCCTTCTGATCAAACCTAAGGGAATATAACTCTATGCAAAGGTTTTGTAGGTTACAGCTAGTGTTTAAATAATATCAATTACATAGCTTCAGCTAGTAAAACATAAAATCACATAAAACTTTAAATAATAACTGACCTCTACAGTCAAACTTTGTTTTTGACCACTAAACATCAGACCAGCGTAGACTCTGTTTAGACCTTTTCGTAGTTTAATTTTGTCTTCAATGTCGGAGATAGAGAAGTCATTCAGGGTTAGTTTGTCAAACTGTTGATCAGGATAGAAACCAAGAGAGCTATTTCATAAATTTATTTATAAAGTCATTGCTTTTTGTTTACATTGACTCTGATAAAAACAATACATAGACAGAGCCATACACGTAAAAACATGAATCGTTTGATATAAAGTTTTCAATTGAGTCCGTATAAAACAATCGGGTAAGATGCAATGTTAAATTCATCTGTTTCTGTAGCCAAGACTCAACTAGGGATTGTGTAGCAAGCACAACGCTGTCATCTTTACTCTGTAGACGAGGCATAATATAGGATTGAGTAGCGAGCATAACACCCAGCGGTCTTTACTTCCCCCCAAAAAAAGTCAGGTACGCATTAGAATCTGGACAAACGTGAGAACCTGATCAACTTCTGGTGGGTCTCTAATCGTGGAGCAAACTCTGGACCCCCAGATCGAAAGTCGAATGTTCATATTTTACGAAGACCAGATAAATAACATTAATTCATTTTAATAATTTGCTATTTACACCCATTGTACAGAGACCCTACACTCAGCGGCGTAGCGTGGGTATCGGCCGCCCAGGGCAGAAGACGATTTTGCCGCCCTCTCATTTAGGTATTTCAATTTAATCTATACATTTTTGCCCCCTCCCTAAAAAGTAATAAAAAGTGCCGCCCGGTGCGGACCGCACCCACCGCCCCCTAGGTACGCCACTGCCTACACTGTGTAATAATGAATCATGTAAGTTAGGAATTACAGCTCCAAGTGGACATTTACCGGATGTATTTTGTATGTAAGTTATTTATACATTCTGAACATAGCATTGAACGCCACAGCGGGGGACTTTTTCTTACTTTTCACGTTCGCCACGTATTGTACATTTACAATGGCTATTTTCTGACTAACCTTGTAGCCCAATCTGTTATGATCTGAGACCAGGCTGGGTAAAGAATTTTCTCTGGTCCACTCGTCATTGTTTATTGGATAGCTAAATGGCTCCAGGGGTTTGTTCATTTCTTTAAACCCACACTGGGCAGTTACTGGCTTACCTCGCAGGTGCTGCAGCTTCTATAAGAAAACAAAAACATGAGGCGTTTGATAAACATGGGGCGTTTGATAAACACGAGGCGTTTGATAAACATGAGGCGATTGATAAACACGAGGCGTTTGATAAACATGAGGCTTTGATAAACACGAGGCGTTTGATAAACATGAGGCGTTTGATAAACATGAGGCGTTTGATAATGTTTCTACATTAAAATTGTTATGCTATTTTTTTTTCAATACTCCCTCTCCCCATCCCCGGTAAATAGCCAGAAAGTAAAACAAAATTTTAATTAAGCCCTAAATGTGACGTGAACTGAATGCTAATTCCAGTCACTCCTACGGGTAACATTGTTATGGCTAATATTATCTCATTATTTCTGTGGGTAGAGAGTAAGAGACAGATAATGTCACGCACAAACCATAGACAGTTAAATAATTCACTCATAAAACATCTTCCAGTTTTGCCCAATAAACAAACTTTGGCAGAATACTACTACTTTAAGTAACATACTTGACAAGTAATATTGCATTAGAATCACCATAAACTAAAGTGTAAGTAAACTATTAAGTGGGTACAAGAATGTAAACCTTCATTCACACCTTAAATTAATTTATTGATTCGAAACCCACAATAAAAGCATTTTCGGTGTTTTCGACTTTCCTGTAAATAACGAAAAAAAAAGATTACAGGAAAGAAAAAGTGGAATAATTGTAAATTAATTTAATTTTTAACATTTTGGCGAGCCATTTCAAATTAGTTCGTGAATCACAATTTGAGAACCACTAACTAATAAATCACCCTGAGGTCATAACACACCATGACAGCTAGATCTTACCAAAAGTCTAGCGTTCTGCCAACCATCTATATACATAATTGCCTAATATAGACGTTGGTACGACCGACCGTTCGACAGACCTACACACCGTGTGGTGTAAAGTATGTTCATGGCAATAAAAGCCACATGTCTGCACTTACAAATACACGACACCGCACGAGTTGAAAGCGTACATCGCTAAAAAAAAAAGTCTGAGTTCTACGTCACACCTTCGCGGAGTTAAAAAAAACAGCGCGCGTCATCGACCGTCTCTATAAAAATAGTCTGGGGAATTCCAAAATGATAGAAACTGAAAAAGACAATGTATGCTAAATGAGAGTATGTTTGGTGCGCATTTTGTTCATCAAATGAATCTTTCTTGAATAAAAATGAAATGCTGGGGAATTCTAAACACAACAAAGATTTCTTATTAATGAATTAAGATTTTTAATGGTTGTGGAAAGGGGGGGGGGAGTCAAGCAGACGATTCTAGATGCAACACCGCTATTTTTTTAACCTCACGTCTCTCTTTTTTTTAAATACGTCATGTTAAACATGATAAATTATAAAAATATAAAAAAAGAACTGTTGGAATGGGGGTGTAGGGTTGGGAAAGGAGCGTTTAACGGGGGGGGGGAGGTAGGGAGAAGTGTAACGTGGTATTGTTAACAGGGTTTGTTGTATGTACATTGAGACCCACTGCGATTCGTGCATGTCTTGAGTGGAAGGGGGTTGGCGGGCGGGGGAGGGAGGGAGGGATGGGTGTGGGGCTAAGTGGAAGAGAATTGGAAATAGAATAAATATTTGGATGTTAGATTCAAAGTTTAATGGCCGGGGGTTGTTTTTGTTAAGATTCTATGCCCATAATGAGGATTATTTTCTTTGGGATGAACTATATAAAATATGAACTTTATTTGATGTATTATTAAGTGTCCCTTAAATGTGCTTTGGCTACAATAATCTGTTCATGTCCTTTGGGAGCCACTTCGAGTAGATAGACATGCTATTTTTGTATGTAGACTGATTGTTAAAGCGCTCAAATATATATCACCATTTTCAACTCCAACTGCGTGCCCAATAACCGGCCCAGGTACCGGACCTTTTATCTAGTAACCCATAAAGGCTTAGAGCGTACATGAAATTAGTGAATTTATCCGTCATTCATGATGCATGCATTTCGGCTCAATTGAATTCATGAACCTTTATAGTTCTATCTTTTTTTTTTTTTCGGTTACCTCACCTGCCACATTATCCATATCCTGTCAAAACTGGAGTGAAGAATCATGAAGAAAGGGTCGAAAGCGGAGAAGTCCAAGGTTGCCATGGAGTACTTCTTAGTGCCGCCCATGATGGCGTGTAGTTTGTTGTGGAGTATCTCGAACTGGATCTCAAAGTCGCAGAAGTTGTCCTCCTCCAGGACGTCAAGCACTAAGTGAAACAGCTGTTTGGTGCCCTCGGGGTCTACCGCGTTGAGCTGTTGGCTGTCCACTTCCCGCCCTGTCCACTGTACGAATAATTCATATTCAGTAGAGTGTTAGAGAAAGGGGTTATTTGTATGGATTTATTTTATAATTTCTGTACAAGGGTTGGCAAGACTACGGCACGCGTAACACTGATAGTACGGATAACAAATATTTCTACTAGATTGAGAGAAACATTGGTACAAGTAGAATGTACATTCATAAATTAGAATAAATTTGTTAAAGAGGTAAACATCGCTGTGGACAGTTAATATTTGACCCCAATTACCATAATTTTAATCATCTTATTTTACATTACATTGTACAGTGATTATTATAATCTTTAAATACTTATTTACGTTAAACTTTGAGATAGCGTTCAGATAGCGTTATTAGCTTTAAAATAACTGTCGATTTCAGCCGAATTATAAGAAAAAAAGTAGTTGCTCATTATAAAAATGATCCGACCTTATCTTCAGACTTGATGAGATAAGTATTAAAAGGGTTGCCATCGACATCACTGAACAGCCTGGGCAGTTCCGTCCATTTGTCGGTCCAGTCCCAGTAAGGGATGCCCAACACTGCGTTTTGTCTTCTGAGTGCCCGTTCTAAGTGAACCGTGAATAGTCGGTGCCAGTGTGGGAATGTGGGCATACCTGGAGTTAGAAGGAAGATGATGAAACACAGGCTAGATCAACGGTTCCCAACCTTTTTCGTGACTGTACCCCAAAGGATGCGAAAATATGTCCTCTGGTACCCAGCACTCGTAAGTTTAGAGTAAATGTACGTATTTTCATTATGAAATGTTTTTGCCCTTCTAATGCAATTCTTGGGCTCGTGATTTGTTTCAAACGAAAATTATGTGTCTCTGAGTACCCCTGGGGTGCCCTGAATAACCTTTCCCATGCCACTTGAGGTACGCGTACCCATTAGCGTCGCAAGGAATTTTTCCAGGGGAGGGCAAAATTTTTCCAGGGGGGGGGGCAAATAACAACTTTACGACATTTTTTTAAATATGGGGGGGGGGAGCAAATGCCCCCCTCTTACATGCGCGTACCACCGGTTGAGAACCGTTGGGCTAGGTGATAGAACACAGGAATATAAAACACACATATAGTCAACTGAAAGCTGTGATGTATATACATGGGTTGTAAGCACGGCTAGTGATGTTTAGACTGTGGCTACGAGTCCTATAGATGTCCGCTACACCCACCGTGTTGAGTCCATTTTCAATGTAGTCTGGGATATGGTGGAAAATCAAAAAGGGTGTTGTGCAAACTGTCCAGTTAGTGGTTCATTATTCCCCAATACAGGAAACAAGAGATAACCATCGCATCCAAACAATATCATGTAACCTATTTATGACTACATCCGAACAATATCATTTAGCATATTAACGACTACATCCTAACAATATCATTTAGCATATTTACGACTACATCCGTTTGACACATTCTTAAGACTCAACCGTTGTGTGGAAGGGGACCAGATTATAAAACTTGCTATGTTTTTGTGCTCACTGTAAACATCGAATGAGTCTGCATAAATTAAGTAAATTTAAATTCAACTCATTGTCTCAAATTATTATCAGAATTTTCCATTGCATATAGCTAGAATACAGTTACTGATTCATCTGATTGCATATAGCTGGAATACAGTTAATGATTCATCTGATTGCATATAGAGAATTGCTCCTTCCGTCTCTGATATTTAAAGTCAGTGCAGGATTAACGTATAAGCTACACAAGCTATAGCTTAGGCCCCCACTTTTTGGGGCCCCCGAAAATTGTCAGAATGAGCAATTGTCATATATGCTTAAATATTTGGCAATGACAAATCTGGGTCTATACATGGCCCCAAATCTCAAATAGCTTAGGGCTTTATCTTGTCTAAATCCGGCCCTGAATACAGTGACCAAAATATAAAAACAGTACAGCTACGTAGCAATAATATCAATACTGGTATAATTAGCTTTACCATGAAGACAGCAAGCAAATTTCTCATCGCCTTCAGCTGGACATTTGAACGGTGATCCGTGATATCCCGCTATTTCTTCAAAGCCATCAGCACTGACATCATCCTGCAGTTTTCTCAACGACTCTCTCAGATTCTTCACCTCGTCCACACTCAGATCATGCACATTCTTCCGGAGAATTCCTGCACCCACATCTTTCACTCCTGCAGCTTTTGTTTCCAATAAAAAAAGAAACTTTATTAAAAAAAACCATTTTCAATAATTAAACACGAAGCTTACTAATTTGTACCCATGGTATTTTCCAACAATCTGTAAAATGAACGAAATTCTCACAAACGTTTGCTGTAGTTTATATGTTTGGTTTTGGTGGTACTTTAAGAACTTCGCGTGCTGTTGTTTTTCAGGGTGGTGAATATTTAAATAAATCATTAACATTTTTTGTATTATTGTACCTTTACAAGCTGCGATATCAGGAAGCTAAACCAATTCAAAAAGTTTATTCCCAATGAAGAGCTAATTGGTCGGAAAATAATAAGAAAGTAGTTCATTTTCCGTTTTGTAAATTCAGCGATAACACCATGCTGTTGGTTCGTCATAAATTTGAAAAGTATGAGTGAGTAATATTTTGTAAATATTATTAAACAAAAAATATGCTACATATTAAACTAAACAGTGCTTACTTTCTGGGGCTTTGTAAATGAGTTGAATCTTAGGCATTTCCGTATCATCAATAGGCGTCCCATCAAACTCGAACATTTCAAGGCTTAAGTCAAACTGGTCATTCCAGTTCAGACTTAAATGTTTCATTGCATTGGTGATGTCTACCCTGTATACGATGATGAAAAAAAAATAATTGTATGGTTGATTACCTCATAGTGCGTACATGTACCGTATTTATGCTGCGATGATTTATACATTTCTTTAGTTATAAAGAGGAAGTGAGCATTTCTGTAAGGCTCAAACAGAACACTTGTCGTCGTCAATTGGAAGACACTCTAAAACATTAATGCTGCTTTTCACATTACGGAAAGGGGAGGGGGATAGGAAGAAAGGTTTGATTTCATTTCACTCAGTGATGTACCATTAATGGGGTCACATAAGGCACAACTCAACAGAGTGTATCAGTTGGAACAAAAATATTATAAATTTAGAAATTCTCATGAAATAAAGACTTCCACTTTTAGAATTGTATGAAGGTTAAACACAATAGATGATCTCATGTAAACTAATATATATATATATTTATATATATATATATATATATATATATATAATATCAATGGAACGCCCATGTATTAAAGACAATTTTATATTATTGTTGGGTCAATACCATAAGTAAATAAATTAAAAAACATTAGAGATCTGGATACAATGACATACTTTTCTCTATACTACATATTCGTTATAATCAACAGACTTAAGGAATCTCGTAAAAGATTAGATATGGAAAAGGAAATCGGGTTAAAAATTCCCAGTTTCCTAAGCCGATACCAATGAATTGTCGTACCACTATTTATTATAAAACAGATACAGAATTTAAATCAAACAATTTGTTAAAAAATTGAAGAAGACTGTACGGTTGTTTGGATTAAATTTCATAATAAAAAGTGAATTATGCAGTGGTGGCTTTAGCCTTACGGTTAATTGCGCGAGGCCTAAAGCGAGTATCAAATACTAATTTTAAGATATGATATATCAGGGGATGGGGCCAAGGTACCTATTCCTTGGGCTCCCAAAACTCTAATAACGGCTCTGGACTTATTAGCCCAAGAAGTACCCTGCAACCACTCTTTATTGGAAGCGATTGTAAACAAAGATGATACAGATTATTGAGTGATGACGCAGAAAGTCAGGTGTTAATTTGTCCAGACCAGGACACCCAGATGACCTTTTTGTTTCTGTTAAATCATACAATAGTCAAAACACGTTCCCAAGCGAAATACGGGGGATAAATGATCACAGGTCATTCTATTGCATTTAGTTGTACAAATCAAATGGATTCATTTAATAATTATAAATCACAGAATAAATCAATTTATGTCTCAGTATAAACCAGAGAATAAATCACAGTGTGTCACTATATAAATCACAGAATAAATGTAATTTTTTCAAGCCAGCCTAGTCCAAATCACCTCTTGGGTTAGGCTACTTGCGTATATATATATATATATATATATATATATATATATATGAAGCATTTGGGCGTTGCACTACCCACAAACTCCTTACTATGCAATGACTACATAAACTTTCTCAAGAACCAAAGGGACTTTACTAAAAAAAGCGTTTAGAGCCATAGTAGTTTAGCCCATGATGTGTCTGGCTTAAAACACTCCAACTCAAAGTATGTAGTAAAGTATAAATGGCAGGCACTTACTTGTACAGACGGTCAAATCTCCAAGACATTTCCGTCACACCACCGAGAACTGAAAAACGACCGACCGGGTCCTTATATCCGTTGGGTCTTGTGATGAGGATCTGGGCTCTAGCTATAGACAACGAACGAAATAAATAAATAGGGAAAAATATTTCTCTGGCATAATTATAAATTATCACTGCTTTGATCAACAGCAAGTATTTTAATGAAGTATTTTAATACAAAATAAACCTTTTAATCTGTCTTAGAGCTAGGCTTATTGTTGTACTTTTTAAACTAAAGATAGAGAAGATTTTTAAGCAGAGTTTTGAAAATGTGCTCTTCAAACTGAAAATGTAAGTCTACTCTAAGCAGTGGTTAGCTATGATATGTGCTCGGAATGAAAAGATGACTTATTCTGACTGTAAACTGTTGAGGAGGGTGATCGGTATAAAATCATAAGAAAAAAATACTTTTCCCAGACACCATTCGTTTTTAAAGCAAGGTAGATGATAATATACGTGATTCACTTTTCTCACCTGATTTCTTAAAACCATGCAATAAAACTCCCACAAATATTCTGGGCTTAGAGGCGACGTATGTTTTGATGTAATTGTCTAGATCATGGATGTTCATTCCGTCAAACTCCAACCTGTCGTAGGTGTAGTCAAGCTCTTTTATGTGGTCGTAAATATTGGTCGGGGTGGAGTGGTAATAAGTCTTCATGTTGGGGTTGTACGTCTTAGAGAATGAGAACGGCTTCAGTGGCTGGTGGACGTAAGATTGGGCACAGTGAGCCTTGTAGGGCTTGCCTCTGGAACGAGGAATGAAATCTGAATACAGTCAATGACAATAGGATCAGTTTTATGTACAATTTATCAGGGCGAAATTTAGCAATTTTATTTCAAATTTCCAGGAAAAGAGAGGAATAAAGAATCCTACCCTTGGCAGTGTCCATCAAGTCTATCCGCATACAACGAGAAAACTTGATAAAATGATGATCAAAGTTTATTGAGCGGATGTAGATGGACTGAACTATTCAAATATACGTGACCACGGCTGAATACGGAACTGTCTGGCAAGTCCAATATTCAAATGAATTAATATTCCCCAAGAAATGCATTTTTTTCTATCCATTATACATGGGCAAACAAGGCGAGTACCTATGACCTCAGTGCCAATGTGCCGCCTTTCAGTAAAGATCCCTACCATATATTATGCTAGGAGGGCTTCCAATAGGTTTTTTTTAACTTTTGCCAAGGGCACACAAATATCCCAGAAAGTCTCGGGTAATGGACTCCGCTTCACTCAGGATGGATTTAGGGACTTACATAGATTTGAGTTCAATTTCTGACACTCGATCTTCATTAGCACCGTATATTTAATGAGGGTAAATAAAGATATAAATACAATTAAAAAATCGTATGGAAATAGATTTGTTTTAGGAGAATGAAACAAATGGGTGGTTCTACATTATATCTACCACACTCGGATAACGGCAAAGAAAAAAATATATACAGGTAGAGAGGTACGTAGAGATCTGTATATACAGGTAGAGAGATACGTAGAGATCTGTATATACAGATATAATACTTAGATATCTGTATATACAGGTAGAGAGATGCGTAGAGATCTGTATATTCAGGTAGAGAGATATGTAGAGATCTGTATATACTGGTAGAGAGATACGCGGAGATCTGTATATACAGGTAGAGAGATATGTAGAGATCTGTATATACAGGTAGAGATATACGTCGAGATCTGCATATACAGGTTGAACACCTAGAGATCTCAAAATACAGGTTCTCCAATAAACGAATTTAACGAGTATACCTCTTTTCCTGTAAAGCCATCCATACGGACCAGATCTTATCCAGGAAACTGTGGTGCATGTAGAACAGAGGGTCGTAGGCGCTGTACTCCAATGAATTCATTCCGTAAGGAACTGGACCGCCAACGAGACCATGAATCAAATTGTGAGCCACCTCAAACTGAATCTGAAAGAGAAGTCGTGGCATGAATCAAGTTGATAATGATATTGATTAAAGAAAATGTAATAATTATGTATACTACATTTTTTATATTATTAGTTTGTATCAGTAGGTGATAAGCAGCTATTGATAATATTAAACAAAATACTTGAATTAGCCGTTGGCTTAGGCACTGAGTCTTAGTATTTGTCTATTTAAACACTGTCTAAAACTTAAATGTTTCACAAATAGTTATTTTTGTGACTAAGTACATTATTTTTTTTTCAGCACGATACAATTCACTTTTCTCTTTAAATTTGAACAATTTTTTTCACAATAAAACAAATATTTTATAAATTTCATTTTTTTAGTAATTGAATATGCGTCGTCAAGGCATCAATTTTGTATTGTTTACAACGCGTTTTTTTTCAGACGGTGCGTCAAAAACAGGTGTGGCTGCGCCGGTCTGTGTTATCGCTTTTAAAGATTGGTTCGTGACGTCACACGTTTTTCAGACGACTGCCGCATGACGCGTAGCATCGCAGAAAACGCAGCGGTGTGTGGGTGGTTGTAAGCTACATCACATACTTTTCGAGGAATAAAAAAATAATAATAAATCAACATTTGCTACAATGGGTAGTTCTGCTTAAACTTTAAAGCCATTTAATCTATCAGATAAATAGAAAAAGACGCGCAGTATAAGTAAGACATTTTGTATAAAACTAAAAGCCAAACAATATCAAGGGATGGTATTCTTATTCTAAAATTCATACTTCAAAGTCACAAAAGTTATCCTGTTCCAAGGCAAACAGAATGGCTGTATTCAAATCTGACAGGTCCATCGTGGAGTGAGGCCAATCACGCTGTGTACGAGCACCAGATTTTAAAAAGTCAATGGAAGCATCAAAAAAGGGATTGTCCATAACTTTACTCCTGAAATAAGAAACAAATTTTATGTCAAAATAAAGTACTTCAAAACAAATACTGATATAAAAGTATTTATAAACACAGATTTTTATAAAGTACTTCAAAACAAAGAGTTATATAAAGCACTTTATATTGTTTTTTGCAAGACATATTTTAAAGTTCATATTTATAAAACACAGATATGATTATAAACTACGGTACGTATTTCAAAAACACAGTGATAAAGATATAAAGTACATATTTCAAGGCACGATACTTACGTTTCCTTGTCTGTATAGGTCTTATCGCTGGCTAGCAGTGGAATGTTGGTTGTATGTTTGGTCCAGTCCCAGTAGGGCAAACCAATTCCAGATGAATTTAGACCCAAACTGTCTTCTAGCTGTAGTATATTGGGATTTGAAGCATGAACATTTTTATCTATCTATCTATCTATCTATCTATCTATCTATCTATCTATCTATCTATCTATCTATCTATCTATCTATCTATCTATCTATCTATCTATCTATCTATCTATCTATCTATCTATCTATCTATCTATCTATCTATCTATCTATCTATCTATCTATCTATCTATCTATTAGTCTGTCTTTCTCTGTCTTTATAAAGATATATGTTTATCACATTTTTGTAAACTAGCTATAATAAATATCTACCTGTAGTACAAAGAGCCTGTGCCACTGCGGAAAGGTAGGGATTCCGTGAAGACAACAAGAATACTTAGTCTCGGCAGTAGTGTTTGGACACTGTGATGGCTCACCATGGAATGCAGCAATGGCCTGATAGCCCTTCTGTGTTTGGTCACTCTAAATGGGGGAGGGAGGGGGGCTCATATTGTAACATGAATCACATCAAAGATGTCTAGACTATTTCACATACTATACGGAACAAATCAAACAATATTCACTGTCATTTGTAACATAAAGACATGTAAACATCTAGAGGCAAGCACCTTTGAAATATTGGTAACATGATGTATAAGTATTATGGAGTATATATGTATAAACCGGTATAGGTATTATTTAGTATAGGTATTATGAAGTATAGGCTTTATGAAGTATAGACATTGTGAGGTATATACATTATGAAGTTTAGGTTTTATGAAGTATAGGTATTATTAAGTATAGGTACTATGAAGTATAGTTATTATGAAATATTGTTTTATGAAACATAGGTATTGTGAGGTATAGGTTTTATGAAGTATAGGTATTATAAAGTATATGTATTGTGAGGTATAGGTGTTATGAAGTATATGTATTATTAAGTATAGATTTTATGAAGTATATGTAGGGTGAGGTATAGGTTTGTATTGTGAGGTATACGTATTCTATAATGAAGTATAGGCACTATGAAGTGTAAGTATTAAGAAGTATAGGTTTAATGAAGTATAGGCATTAAGAAGTAAAAATATTATGAAGTATAATGATTATGAAGTATAGGAATTAAGAAGTATAAGTATTATGAAGTACATGTCTTAAATAGTTATACTCGTATAGAGTTTGAAGATGATCTATAAATTATATAAAACCCACCTTTACTGCCTTTAAAGCTTTCCTTAGAAAATTCATTTCATCATCAGATAAATAATCAGCGTCTTTTCTTACACTGGTAATTGTTTCATTGTTGCTGATGTCGTTATTGCTGAGAGGAGCTGAATGTAAACAAACTCTGAATATGAATCATAGAATATAAAATATCTAGAATGAACATCGTAAATTTAAATTGACATTTACGAAGGCCGCCATATATTGGGGTGAGAGGTTACTTACTGACAGACACTCTTGGGCTGAATTCAGATGGACACAATCACTCACACACCTCCAGCCAAATCGTTCAATGTTAATAAAACACTGGTTTAATTTAACAGTATTTCAATGATTGCAGAAAGAACGCAAACATCCTGTGGGTTTTAGTGTTATAAAAAGCATCTTAGCCACATCTATATTTATCTCTTGGCCACATCTATATTTATCTCTTGGCCACATCTATATTTATCTCTTGGCCACATCTATATTTATCTCTTGGCCACATTTATATTTATCTCTTGGCAATATCTTTTTTTTGTCTTAGCCACATCTATATTTAGGAGACGGGTTGTCATGCGATGCAGAGCGGTCGACTGTCGACCGGAGAGTCCCGAGTTTGAATCTCAGTGAGAACCTTGGGATTTTTTCAGGTCCCCAAGTCCACCCAGCTATAAATGAGTTTGGGGAATAAAGGTGGCTGGGCGTTGTGCTAACCATATAATCCCTTTATATGCCGAGGTTACTGAAACAGATGAAGCCCATAGGGGCTTAAGGGAACTTTACTTTTTTATAAGACACATAGCGGGCGAGTTATTTCTACAATAACTCTACACTAATAATAAACAATGGATAGAACACAAATCATTTTGCCCCATTCTGAGTTGTAGGGGGAAGGGTCCGGTTCCAAATGAAAAGGTGTAATGAAAAAAATATGATAGCAGTCGTTTTCAATATATCAGTGATGACGTAAACAGATATGAAACTATTTATGTTATAAGCTTTGAAAATATGAACATGAACAAGTATACACAAAAAGATTTTTTGATTTTTAGTAGACTTTAAGAAAATGTGTCCAACTTCTTACGGTCTATTTTTCCTACGGCTGGTCTGAATTCCACGGAAGGTGGCAATAAAATGTCGTCCGATAGGCGGCTGCCGTTGAAGGCGTATATCTCAACAGTCACGTGGTAATCTGCCTGTAGATCTAAACCCATCCCTAACACGGTGTTGGTAATTTCATGGTAGTAAGGTCTCGTGAATTGCCACGGCATCTCGGTTGGTCCTCCGAGAACAAATATATCGCCTGCAGGCTGGCAGGTATTTTCAGAGTTCTCTCCAGTTGCAGATTTGCAAACCTGATAGCGAAATCGCAACGAAAAAAAAATACTTTAAAAACAATTTAACTTAAGAACTATAGTTAGTGTCTTGTACATTGAGAATGTGTGCAAACATGTTGTAGAAAAGGAACCAATGTGCACTCCCACTTTCTCAGCATCTCAAAGATACTTGTTCCGTTGGCACGAACATTCGACACACACACGGAGACTTCGTCAGCTGCAGTGGTTGACGTTCCGTTTTTTTCGTGCTATAGAACTAAAGACAATAGATTTTTCGCAAATGTTTGTTATTATGCATTGGCTGAATTATAAGATGATCTAAAAAAATACAAAAACTAGCAACAACCATCCAAGAAGCCTAAATGTAACTTTTTTTCGTGTTGATTTATTCTTAATTAATAGACATTTATTTTTAATACGGTTTTAAATAAGATGTTTACCTTCATACGGATGTTGGCTGAAGTTTTGATTCCATACAGACGAAACACGGCGAATGCTCTGTCAGTTTGTTTGTTATCGTCAATACGTTTTTTGATGTCGTCAATACTCAGACCATTTAAAGTCAGATTATCATAGCTGACCAATGAGGAAAAAGTACATATTAAATAGAATGGATGAACAAAGTCCATGATTCATAAAATAATTGAAACCAAATGTCTCCTGTTGTGCCCTCAAGACTACCATAGAGATGAAAGAAGAGCACCGTAAACAAAATTGTCGAATTAATTAAATTAATGAGATTTTTACAGTAATTTACATAACAAAAACAATAAAGTTCTTGTACGATTTTAGATATCATAATGTTATGGAGAATCCACAGACACCAGTGGGGCTGTCTCATTGCGCCTTTCTAAACCCCCGCCGTGTTGATGTGTGCGTTGGCAATGAGTACACCATAGAAGGGGGGGGATAATGTATTAGCTTGAGCTCGAATCCGTTACTCTCACAGCCCAGATCAGGCTGCTCATAAACAGAGATTCAGCCTGCCATTACTGAGCTTTTATCAAAGAACAAAATGTATATATCGAGTGTTTCAAAATTCTAAACTTATATCAAAGAACAAAACGTATATATTGAATGTTTTAGAATTCTTAACTTATATCAAAGAACAAAAAGTGTATATCGAGTGTTTCAAATTCTAAACTTATATCAAAGAACAAAATGTATATATTGAATGTTTTAAAATTCTATGATAGAAAGTTTACTTACTTATAGTCAAAGTGTGTTATATCAGTGACGTCAAATCCAGTGGAGTGTGTCTTGGTTATATTGAATGGGTTTGAGTCTCTGTTGAATGGTTCAAGACTATCCTGGAAACTTTTGATATCACAAACTTCACAGTTGGACTCACACTGAGTGCCTGAAAGTGTAAAAAAACAGCAATTACTGAACCATAAACGCACGAATTCTAACTTTTTTTACGGTTTGAATTGACAAGTCATATTTTATTTATAATTTTTAAGAAATTACAAGCGCAAATTTGTATATGTCTACCAACGTATATGTCTATGGTTATGTCTACCAACATATATGTCTATGTGTATGCCCACCATTATATCTATCTATGTGTATGTTTTTTAAGGTATATATCTATGTTAATATGTGTATGTAACTGACATGGAGACACCACAGGAGACATAGGTAAGTGAGTGGACACGCCGGGAGTTTAACCCGTAGCCGACAGCATGGATATCCAGCTCACTAACCAAAGCGCCACCCAGACACCCAGATACCCAGACATCCAGTTACCCAGACACCCAGATACCCAAACATCCAGATACCCAGACACCCAGATACCCAAACATCCAGATACCCAGACACCCAGATACCCAGACACCCAGACGCCCAGATACCCAGACACCCAGACACCCAGATACCCAGACATCCAGATACCCAGGCACCAGATACCCAGACATCCAGATACCCAGACACCCAGATACCCAAACATCCAGATACCCAGACACCCAAATACCTAGATACCCAGACATCCAGATACCCAGACATCCAGATACCCAGACATCCAGACACCCAGATACCCAGACACCCAGATACCCAGATCCAGATACCCAGACACCCAGACACCCAGATACCCAGACACCCAGATACCCAGACATCCAGTTACCAAGTTGACACAGTTCCGTAAAGCGTCTACCAGTTGGTATTTGATCCTGTAATATACAGCACGTATATCACACTCACAACCAAAGCGCCACACAAAGACACTCCCTTAGGGCTGTTTGTGTCAATACCTGGTACGTGGCCTTGACCCCTGTACAGAGCTTCATAGATCAAATGGATCCTGTCCAGGTTGCTGTGATGAGTGTAGAACAGAGGGTCATAGGAGGCGTACTCCAGCTTGGACATTGAGTACTCAGACTCGCCCCCTATCAGGTAATGGATGACGTTGTGCACAACTTCAAACTGGGCCTCGAACTGGCAGTAGTTGGGAAACTCCAGGGCGTTGATGATATGTTCCATTAAGTCATTGGCTGTTTCCTGTAGAAGAGATAATGTATCGTTGTTGAATATACTGCATTGATGATGTGTTCAATTACTAGCTAGACATTTAAGCACACATTAGTGATGAATTGTTACATCTAGACATTGGAATACACTCTATTGATGACTTGTTCATTTTCTATCTAGAAATTTCAACAACATTTATGACAACGTTTATTTACATTTAGCCTTAAACTTTTTGTGAAACAGCAATAGCTGGCCACTACAAGGAATAACAATAGCAGATGATAAATACCACGGGAAAGTAAGACAAACATCATCATCTGTGATCATATGTACATTAGATTTTAGTATACGAGAATGTTACATTTTCACTACTAGAACTTCTATCAGAAGTTTATTTCGTGGATCTAAGCAGAGGTGGATATAAGGATGGGAGCACCGGACGCGCGCCCAGGCCCCCTAATATTTAGGGACCCCACAGAGCCCAATTTTAAATCCCATATATTGTGAGTAAACATGAACATTTGATTTTAATCAAGTGTATGAAGAATATAACATTTACTCAGTCAATTTAGTATTTTAAATGTATGTAAGTAACGTCAAGCAAGACATTGCTGTCTAATGACATTGTCTATCAGGGCGCTAGGTGTGTTCACGTGTGGCTCACGAGCAACTATCCGTAGTATGGGGCTGGAGACAGAGCACTGGATAGGTAGACATCAAATGTGATACTGACATAGACATATACGTCGGTAGACCTTTTATGGTCATATATTGAACTAAGCTGTTGTAGTAAGTCATATAGAATGTATGGTCACCCTTTATGGTCACACTATATCAAAGGCCCGGTACCCGGACCGGCGAGTATTATTTTTAGCCAAGCAAGAGTTAACTCCCCTTGAATGAGACTAAAATTTTGGAATTCCCCAGTCTATTTTTAGCCGCGGAAGTTATACACACGCTCGCTCGTACGTACGCCAGGCTAGACGATTATGTATTAGATATTGAACTAAGCTGTTGTAGTAGGTCATATAGAATGTATGGTCACCCGTTATGGTCATATATTGAACTAAGCTGTTGTAGTAAGTCACATAGAATATTTTGTATAATTTTTTTCCAGACGATACCTGGCTCGATTGTCAAGGTAAAAACTACCACCATGTCTCCCGCGGTGATTCCTTGCCCATTGCACTATTGGTTATGGTGGGGTTTGAAAGAAGGGCACTACAAAAAAACAAACAAACATGTCTTAGTGGTTTATAGGATCTTAGAGATAAACATCTCATCTTTTCAGGATAACTTTACAAAAACTCTTGTACTAGTTTATGTCAATGAAAATGTTATGAAAATGTTATTAAACACTAACATTTTAATAATTTCTCTTTTTCAGGGCATTTATTATAATATATATAAAAGCGATTTGGGTTCTGCGTTAAATCGAAAGTAAAGAATTAATACAACAGTATTCCAGTTTAAAATACAATCATGAAAAAATCGGATCTGCCCGAAACCAAAAAATAACCTCGCCTACCGATAGAGCCTAGGGGAAGATAACTCTCTGCAAAGGTTTTGCAGGGTACAGCTAGTAATGTATAATAGAAGTTTTGATTGAGACCCAACTATGTTTATATCATTTGTGCATCTATTTATAAGATTTTACTTAAAACATGCTAAAAACAAACACACTTTCTGATTGCGTCATCGTGACCTATAAGCAATTACTTTGGACAGGCTAAAGTACATTATCGGATATTTCCATTGTACATTTTTTTGGTTCTATAAGCTCATAACTCTTATTTGCATTTGAAAATTTAAAACCATTATACTTTGTTCCTTTAATGACAAACTAGCACCCTCGAGTAACAACATACGTTGTTCTATTAGTGACAAACTAGCACCCTCGAGTAACAACATACGTTGTTCTATTAGTGACAAACTAGCACCCTCGAGTAACAACATACGTTGTTCTATTAGTGACAAACTAGCACCCCCGAGTAACAGCATACGTTGTTCTATTAGTGACAAACTAGCACCCCCGAGTAACAACATACGTTGTTCTATTAGTGACAAACTAGCACTCTCGAGTAACAACATACGTTGTTCTATTAGTGACAAACTAGCACCCCCGAGTAACAGCATACGTTGTTCTATTAGTGACAAACTAGCACCCCCGAGTAACAACATACGTTGTTCTATTAGTGACAAACTAGCACCCTCGAGTAACAGCATACGTTGTTCTATTAGTGACAAACTAGCACCCTCGAGTAACAGCATACGTTGTTCTATTAGTGCCAAACTAGCACCCCCGAGTAACAGCATACGTTGTTCTATTAGTGACAAACTAACACCCCCGAGTAACAACATTCGTTATTCTATTAGTGACAAACTAACAACCCCGAGTAACAACATACGTTATTCTATTAATGACAAACTATCACCCCCCGAGTAACAACATACATTATTCTATTAGTGCCAAACTAGCACCCGCGAGTAACAACATACGTTATTCTATTAGTGACAAACTAACAACCCCGAGTAACAACACACGTTATTCTATTAGTGACAAACTAGCACCCCCGAGTAACAACATACGTTATTCTATTAGTGACAAACTAACACCCCCGAGTAACAACATACGTTATTCTATTAGTGACAAACTATCACCCCCCGAGTAACAACATACGTTGTTCTATTAGTGACAAACTAGCACCCCCGAGTAACAGCATACGTTATTCTATTAATGACAAACTAGCACCCCCGAGTAACAACATACGTTGTTCCAAAGTCTGTTGTCAACTGAGCGGTTGGTTGTCTTCACCACACCTCCTATGTTTATCTCCCCTTCTATCCAAGGGTTCCTCTTGACCTGACCGCCGTCCTCGTAGGTGGGCTCGCCTAAGAGGGCTGGCAGACCCTGGGATGGTTTGGTCCAGTCCCAGTATGGAATACCAAATGTGAGACCTGTGAAGGAAGTAAAGACATTTTATGGTTTACCATTTACTGAATTAACTAAAACTATCTATCTATCTATCTATCTATCTATCTATCTATCTATCTATCTATCTATCTATCTATCTATCTATCTATCTATCTATCTATCTATCTATCTATCTATCTATCTATCTATCTATCTATCTATCTATCTATCTATCTATCTATCTATCTATCTATCTATCTATCTATCTATCTATCTGTCTGTGTGTCTATCTATCTATCTATCTATCTATCTATCTATCTATCTATCTATCTATCGATCTATCTGTCTGTCTGTCTGTCTGTCTATCTATCTATCTTTCTTATCTAACTATCTTTTGATCCATCCATCCACCCATAAATCCGCCCATTAAAATTACAAAGTATTTTCATGTCAAAATTCATTAATGTTTTAATTGGCAAAAAAAAAAAACGTATACCCTTTTCTATCAGTGCCTGTTCCATCTGAACGACGTAAAGTCTGTGCCACTGAGGGAATGTTGATATTCCATGTAAACTACAGGCATAGGCGTTTACATCAATGGAGCACTGTGCCGGGTAGCCATGGTAGGCCGCAATGTTGGAATAGCCCTCTGTACTCTTTTCCACTTTTAGTGACTCCAGAGCCCTGCGGAGCGCTAGAGTCTCCTCCAGCGTCAGACCGTTGATATCTTTCCTGATATTAACAGCACCACACAGGTAAACCTGTAGCAGGCATTCATTTAAATATCAGCACTAATTATGTTGAACATATGCATAACATAAAGCAGAAGAAATAATGAAAATACAAGTTATGGGAGTGTTTGAGTGTTCAGTTATTTTATTGCTGTCTTTTTGTATGTCAAACTGTACAGTAAGTGGGAAAAAACGTTTACCTTATGGCACAAAAATTACATAATCTATATAAATATAAATCTGTCATCCAAAATTTCCAAAAAGAAAAAATATGCGATACCTATTGGGGAGAACTTGAAAAATGCATACATTCAGTTTATTTAACCAAAGAGAGTTTCGGACAATTAAAACTGACGTGAATTACCAGTCTATGAATCATACGGTTCATTTCGTAAACTTTGAAGCATACTTTAAATACTTTTAATAATGTACAATAACTTATTTCTGTGGAGCGGTACTGTTTTCTTGGCGGCCATTGAAGTATACTTACTTTAAAGAGCTGGGTGAATCTATGGATGTCTTTAAATCATTTGACAGATCTCGTATGTATATTTTCTTACACTGGAGACATGAGTAGGTGAATAGCACAACGTACACGCTACACCACCTAACGTCATGTACCCATTAAGGTGTAGAGAATGTTACGTCAGGTATCCATTAAGGTGTAGAGAATGTTACGTCAGGTACCCTTTAAGGTGTAGAGAATGTTACGTCAGGTACCCATTAAGGTGTAGAGAATGTTACGTCAGGTACCCATTAAGGTGTAGAAAATGTTACGTCAGGTACCCATTAAGGTGTAGTGAATGTTACGTCAGGTACCCATTAAGGTGTAGAGAATGTTACGTCAGCACCTAAAGAAAATCCCGAGTCTGTCAGCGAGGTTCGAACTCTGATCTTTCATATCAACAGTCAAGCGACTTCATCGCAAAACCTCGTCAAAGTGGGATATGGTGAGCGTGTTCCCCAGACTTTCTAATCTGTGGAAGCTCCCTTAGCATCAAATAGCCATTTTAAAGCTGAGTGAACTTGAGGTACTTTGAACTGGAACCTGAACAAATTCTATTCTTAAAGAGGATAGACTCTAGGACTCAAAGGTTGACAGTCGAGTGATTTAATCACTCGGCCTCCCGTCCCTATATTTTGAAGCTCCCTTATTCTTGAATGATTCAATCTGTAAGTCAATGTACCATCGTATACTACTGACTAAGTCTTCACGTACCAAATCCCTCCTTTGTAGGCTCACGTTAATTAAGATAACATGTAGTCTGAAGTTCAAATTCAATAAACCCAAACAATATAAAACTTAACTTGCATATTTACTTATTGTCATAACTCTGTTATAACTTTGATTTGGAGTAGGCGATGAGTTGTATTCAGGATGAAAAAGTGTGTTTGTTAGTGATGCAGTAAATGAGGGCAAGTGAGAAAGCTGACCAGGGGAACAAAATGATAGAGAAATAGCAATCATTGAGAGGTTGACTGTTTACATAGGATGATGTTTTCAGAAGGTAGTTTACAATTGTGGATGGAAATGAGACTATGAATAGCTTTTTTTCTTTATGTGGATTGATTTTGTTTCTATTCTTATGTCGGTGTTTAACAAAAAATAGATCTTGAAACATGGCAAGTGTCAATTTCTTTAATTAACCTGGGAGTCCCAATCTGCATGTCACATAAAAGTAACAAGACCACAAGAAGTAAAGTAGTAATTTAGGTGGCATCTTTCAATAGACACGACACAAATACAATAAACATTACATTTGATATCAGCTTTACTGTGAACGGATTTTCTAATTTATCTGTTTAGCTTTACTAAGTTTAAGATATTGTTATATATGTTTTTTTTTAATATCAGGTAATAAGAATTTAATAAACATTTTAGTGACTATTGGTTTGCTTTAACAGATTATTACCAAAAACTGGCACCAAGAAAATAAAATAAACTAACAAAGACGTGTTCTCTTTAGCAACAAAATCTAAATTTAATCTTTCTAGATTTAGTGTTGACAATTATCTATTGACATGACGTTAAAAAAATGAGCTGAAATGTTAAAACAAATATTATACATTTAAGAAATACATATTACTCATCTAACTTTTTTATTTTAATTTTAATTGAAACCATAATGTATCACTTTTTGGAACTATAATTTTTGTGTTAACAAATTCATACTAAAATATCCCACATACCAACACAGCCGATACTAAATACTGCATAGTATTCATTTTCAGCGTTCAGTAAGTCCATGTGATTAAATTGACAAAGTTAGCTGGTACAAACTCAACAAGTCTCTATATATCCCCAATGAATTTAGCTGATCAAACAGTTTTTTTGTCTCACCGCAATTCGGTCCAGGGATTCTGAAACTTTTTAAACCCAGTTTTATTCCTCTCTGTGGTTAAATTTAATCATTATCTTTGTACTAATGTACCAGTTAACATACAATTTAGCACCGGAAAACTTGCTATATTTTCAGGACATTTCATCGTTTTCTTGAATGTAATTTAAATATCTCAGTGACACATTTAATTTCTTTTTTGGGAATTCTTTGGTTTGGAGAAAAGTTGGTGAATCCTTCCCCCCCCCCCCCCAAACCACTTACTCCCAGCTCTTCAATATTTGAAGAAATATTTCGCCCTTTAAAAAACTCCAAATACAGGCTCTAAATAAATTTCAAAAATAAAAAGTGCAGAGAAACATGGCCATCTTACTAGCATGATGTCACCCCCCCCCCACCCTGAGCTAACATGTTTATTACGGCCTTTTTCGACAACCACAGATAAAAAAAAATTTCTGATCAGTTATTACGTGGTTTCTCAACTAGTGGGGACTGCTAGTGAACAATTGGGGATGGCATTTTGTTTACACAGCCCTGTAGATATGAAAGATGTACATATTTTAAAAGGTTTTTCATCAGCATTCTTAAGTGTAAGTTTATTCAGAACTTTGCTTTGTAGCTTATAAAAAATACTTTAGACACAAGTGGCTAAGAGAATGAATTAATGAGTAAAACCTATTTCATTGAAATAAAATTATAACTGTAATATATGTTGCGGGTCATTTTACATTAATGTCGCAGCTTTGTCCTTTGTATAGATTTACACTATTACTTTCGTTTCGTTCTGAATAAAATTATTAATGATAACTAACAATACAATTGAAAATAAACGGTTTACATTCACACGCTTTAATATGAAACTACACATGTTTTTTGACAGATTTCTCAGATGAATTTAATCTAAAAAAATAACAAATATTTTGTTTGTCGGAAGCGCTCATGTCTTTGAATGAACTCTTCTGATAATTGTTCGACACAATCAGAAATAATGGATTCTGTCTTTGACACTTGTATTATACCAGAGATTTTTTTAAATGTAGTATAAGGGCGGAATATTAATTATCTTTAAGGAAACATGGCGTTTCCATGACCATTGTTGCCACACTGACTCAGAGCGTGTAGAATGTAGCTACTATAACCAGACTGACTCAGAGAGTGTAGAATGTAGCTTCTATAACCAGACTGACTCAGAGAGTGTAGAATGTAGCTACTATAACCAGACTGACTCAGAGGGTGTAGAATGTAGCCACTATAACCAGACTGACTCAGAGAGTGTAGAATGTAGCCACTATAACCAGACTGACTCAGAGAGTGTAGAATGTAGCCACTATAACCAGACTGACTCAGAGCGTGTAGAATGTAGCCACTATAACCAGACTGACTCAGAGAGTGTAGAATGTAGCCACTATAACCAGACTGACTCAGAGAGTGTAGAATGTAGCCACTATAACCAGACTGACTCAACTCAGAGAGTGTAGAATGTAGCCACTATAACCAGACTGACTCAGAGAGTGTAGAATGTAGCCACTATAACCAGACTGACTCAGAGAGTGTAGAATGTAGCCACTATAACCAGACTGACTCAGAGAGTGTAGAATGTAGCCACTATAACCAGACTGACTCAGAGAGTGTAGAATGTAGCCACTATAACCAGACTGACTCAGAGAGTGTAGAATGTAGCCACTATAACCAGACTGACTCAGAGAGTGTAGAATGTAGCCACTATAACCAGACTGACTCAGAGAGTGTAGAATGTAGCCACTATAACCAGACTGACTCAGATAGTGTAGAATGTAGCCACTATAACCAGACTGACTCAGATAGTGTAGAATGTAGCCACTATAACCAGACTGACTCAGAGAGTGTAGAATGTAACCACTATACCCAGACTGACTCAGAGAGTGTAGAATGTAGCTACTATACCCAGACTGACTCAGAGAGTGTAGAATGTAGCTACTATAACCAGACTGACTCAGAAAGTGAAGAATGTAGCTACTATAACCAGACTGACTCAGAGAGTGTAGAATGTAGCTACTATAACCAGACTGACTCAGAGAGTGTAGAATGTAGCTACTATAACCAGACTGACTCAGAGTGTAGAATGTAGCTACTATACCCAGACTGACTCAGAGAGTGTAGAATGTAGCTTCTATAACCAGACTGACTCAGAGAGTGTAGAATGCACAGCACCAGCCTTTTATGTTATGACGTTTACATTCCATTTATATTAGTTCATGTCAACACTACATCCATTAGTTCATGTCAACACTACATCTATCTACCTCATCAATTGTAGCATGGAATCCAGAGATGCAAAACTCATTCTTATGTGCACATTCTATTCAAAATAATAATAATAAAAAATACCGAATTAAAAAAAAAAACAATGACATTTCTGTATTGAAAACTGATGTCTAGATTTTGTTTCACATCATAATATATAATGCTATTTTGTCAGGATTAGATCTTAAATCCTATAAACCATAAAAGGGGCGATTTTTCGTAGTGCAATGGCCATGGAGGCACCACTGGACTCCCAGGAAGATGAGCATTAATCCATATCATGCTGATTCCCACCCAAAAATTTATTTTTTCTTGCAAATTATTGATTTATAAGATATAAATGAAAATTGTATACTAAGTGACTTAGTTTCAACAAGTAATTTTGAAAACAAAATGTTTATTAAACGTTTCTTTTTAAAGACAAAATGTTTATAAAACGCATCTTTCAAAGACAAACGGAAGCGGGTATAGGCTGTTAGGGGATTGATGCGAATAACAATAGACCCTGACTCTACACGAGTCAGCAATTAAAAGGCTATAGTATGTAAATCTTCATTGAGAACTTCTTTTGCTATCAAAATATTGAAAACAAATTTTATAAAATATAAAAAATATGTAGTTTGAAATTTACTTTCAATTATTTGTAGGGATGTGACGGGGCTGATGAAAATCCGCATCCGTCGGATACGGATTTGGCAAATATAAATCCGTCGGATTCGAATGCGGATTTGGGTCAACACTTGGCTAAAAGGGAGTATACCAAGGTGCTTTCCAAATCATTTCAAACGTCATTCCAAATCGTTTCAAACGTCATTCCAACTCGTTTAAAATCATTGCAAACGTCATTCCAAGGTCATTCCAACTCATTCCAAATCATTCCAAATGTCATTTTAACTCATTCCAAAAGTCATTCCTCCAACTCATTCCAAATTATTCCAAATGTCATTCCAACTCACTCCAATTAGTCACACATAACCATTCCAATCGACACATCCACTCCGCTATTCCAATTCGCATATCCATTCCGAGGTTTAGAAAGCTCGGATTAAAACAATGTTTGGCGTGAGGGGTGTATCTAAAATACGTTCATGACCAAATACGACGTCTAATCCTTGGACAGCTGAGTAAGGGTCCAGGAGTTTAGTTTTATCTGTTTTCTTTATTTCGGGTTTCCGAAAGTCTCTAGGTTTTTAAATTTTAGTTACGATTTCTACGGCCGTGTTTGATCTGAAAACGGTAATTTTTCAAATTCGAATCCGACGGGTTTTTTTTTTAAAATCCGTCGGATTCGAATTTGCTAAAAAAAACTTCGAAGTTCGAATGTCGTTGGATTCGAATTTGAACTTCGTCACATCCCTAATTATTTGCGTTCCTTCTAAAACAGTGAAATTTAATAAACATTAGTAATGTTACTATATTCCTAACATTTATTTATCAGGTACATTTGTTTGATTCAGTTAATATTTCTTGGTCAAAGCCAACGACTATACAATTTATACTATAAACTCTCAAAACAATACCGATATAATTAAAAATAAATAAATCTATGAACCAATGGCTGCTCTACTAATACAGCCTGAAGTTTGTACGTATCTCGACACCTACCACAGGCATAGAGGAGTCAATAGTACACTGACACAAGTGAGTTAAGGCTGATAGACTTGTTGATTGAAACAATTAATTAGTAGGTACAATCCATCGATCCAACAATGTTCAAGATGCAAACACGGGAGTTGACCTTGTTACCAGTTTGTAAAGTACAGTGACCAGTGAAGAAAGTTTCAACACTTATACAATATCTACATATTATCTGTTTATATACATCTATCTTCATCTTTTTAATTAAATTAAATCTACGTAAGTGTAGATAGCTCTCTCTCTATCTATCTATCTATCTATCTATCTATCTATCTATCTATCTATCTATCTATCTATCTATCTATCTATCTATCTATCTATCTATCTATCTATCTATCTATCTATCTATCTATCTATCTATCTATCTATCTATCTATCTATTCATCTATCTATTCATCTATCTATCTATCTATCTATCTATCTATCTATCTATCTATCTATTCATCTATCTGTATGTTGTCTGTCTATCTCAAATTGTATGTTGTTCTTTTTTGCTTAATATTTGTTGAATATTGTTAAACATTGAAATAAATGCTGGATACATTGATTATATTTAATAGTAACTAATAAAAAACAACAGACTAACAAACATAAGATTTAGAAAAAGACCACAAACCCAACAATAATTAGAATGTCAAAAAGCTAAGAAATATACAAATAAAGAAAACATAAAAATACAACTTTTGTTAAAATTTACTAAATAAAAAAAAAACACATTTATAGAAATTATTTTGACTAAATAAGATTGTGGGCATCAATATAGATTAACGAATATCAGCGATGAAAAGAGTTTAATACAAAAATAGAAAGTCTAAAACATTTTTATGTTGACGTTTTTTTCTTTTCATTAATACACGAGATACATTTGGTGGGCTCACACTTTTATTTAGACAGTATATTTCTATAAATATTTGCATGAAGTACGTCTAAAGAAATTTTGTACTATTTAAAAAAAAATAATTTTGTACATTTTTTAAAAATACTTTTTTATTTAATACTTTTTAATTTAATTTGTATAAAGTATAGAAACTATACTAAATACATTTATTTATTTAGACATTTTGTCCCTTTATAATTTTTTATTATTAGATCATTCAACGTGTCGTTTGCGAAGACAATGCGATTTGTTTATTTTCCCGCGGAATGCAAGGTACAGAACTGGTATATACATGTACATTGTCCAATTTAAATGAGAGTTGCTTTTCGAATTTTTCGAATGGTAAAAAAAGATACTTCAAAGAGTCTAACTAAAATCAATTTGTTGGGTTTTAATAAACACAAGTAATAAAATTATAGAAAAAAAACTGGATCATTGAGAGCTGCACGAAGTTTATTGTTACATTTGGCCATCACTAGCAACAGGCTTGAGGAGCCGAGCCGGAGCCGAGGAGCCGTGGAACCGCTACTTTTTGCTGGAGCCGAAGCCGGAGCCAGAGCCGAAAAAATCTGGTGGCTCCACGGCTCCCAAATGTTTTTTTTACAGCAGAATTTTTTTTTTAGCTTTAAAATTCCAAATTTGTTTGATTGTTTGCCGCCATTACTTATAAAAATGGCGACTAGTGAAACCTCGTTCGAAAATAATGATATGTTTCTGGATGCACTGAAATGGTTTGTTTTTAGTAGACCTAAAACCGACAATGCGTATATTTTTCAAGTTCCTGACGATGGGGTGAACGCGGCAAAATTTGCATAACTTTTTTAACAGCGGCATGTTTGCGTGGCACAATCAGGCCCACCGACAGAAATTACGGTCCCCTGGGCAGGGCTGTCACGGGCCCCCGTCCTGATATTAATGTTTTCAAAAGTGATTTGGCCAGCTCAGTCTTTGCCCCTAATACTCGCCCCAAAACTCGCCGGGCCCCAGGGCATTTGCCCCCTGCTCCCTCTCTCGGCGGCACTTGGCACAATTGCAAACATTTTGTCTCGTGTGATACTCCCTTAATAGGGAGCCGGAGCCGGGAGCCAAGCCGGAGCCGTCCAATTTGTGGGAGCCGGAGCCGGGAAAAAATGGCGGCTCCGCAAACCTGACTAGCATATATATTAATGTTTCTAGTATCTATATACCTGCTAAAAGGCTAATAGTTATTTTAAATAAAAGGGTAGTAGTTCGAACAAAATTAAAAGAAACAGTGCAAAGTTAATATTCTTTCGGTTATTTCCCATCACTTAATTTAGTAACAAGCTGAGTGAAAATCCCAGCCATTACTATTTTAGACATTTTCAGAACAAAAACAAATCAGTTAAATTTGTAATTAAAATTTTGTGTTCTTCTAAGCCAATCAAAAGTGACAATATATGTGTTCTCTTAAATGCAGTGTATTGAAAAGTCTTCAGTCTTAAACTTACACATCTAATCTCTGAAGCAGAAGACCAGAGGAAGGCTAATATTGATATCATTTTTTTAAAACTGATAAACGCGATGGCTTGGAGAAATGAACTGAATAAATTACATGGACGACATGAAATGCATCACCCCCCCCCTCCCCCGGCCACCTCTTTATTTTGAAATATATTCATATTTTCCTTTTCACGTCTATCTGCTGTAAATCAAAATTAAGAATACTGTATTCTCTGTTGAAACATTACTGGCCTCTTCCCTGCGTCTTGATTCGATAATTGTTTTAAAAATTACATTCTTGTAGCGTAAAATAAATAGACCTATAAAACTACATTGACCTATTCATGATGACCTCAAAAAATGGGCTATGGTATATCTCTATGCAAAGGTTTGGAAATGTACAGATAGTACAAATATAGTGGAGTAAATATTTCAGAGAAAGTTATAAAATTTCACAAAAAAAAAAAAACAAAAAAATAAAACAAATTATTAACACTAAGTTGTGTGGTAGTCATTAGTCGTCAGTAATTATTAGGAACGTGCTGTGTTTTGTAAGATTACCTGGCAGGTCGAACTTGTCGAGAAAACAATAAAAGAGTACTGACACTATTGAGATTACTTAAACTCATTATGTAGCTCTCAATGCCTCCTAAACAAAGCAAACAAAAGTCATGGGGGGAGTAGGCTAAAAAAAATGAAGAAAGTAACTCAAATGTCGCAAATTTCCATGTACGCAAGATTTTTTGTTCAATTGGGCTGTTTTATATAGATTTCCTTTTTAGTTCCATCCACAACCTCCATAATCTCCTATTAAAAGCATTATCCTGTAGAACATGTAACCCTCTAATAGATAAAATGTTATCATCATAATATGGCGCAATAAATTTGTTGAATACCTGCACTGGTAAATTCTCTAAGTTAATTCAAAGTCTGCACAACAGGTAGACATAATCACAAAAAAGAACATAATACAAAAAAGTATTAAGAAAATGCAATCTTTGAATAATACAAAAAGAAATATAGTTTTAAACTCAAACATATTTAAACCATATTTTTTATATATTTTCCTTAATGACCACACCCAATCTTTCGTTTTTAATTCACATAAATTCTACTTGGCTAACAAACATCAGATTTAATAGATTTTTAATCATTGTGGTTTTTAATTCTCAAATGTGAATAAGACTAAAAGTAATAAAGAAAGTTCATACCAATACATAATAAGTGGCTCTGAGTGGCGCTTTGGTAGTGAGCCGGACCCACACGTTGTACCCTGAATGAAAGAAGGGCAGTAAACAAAACGAATCAATATTGTTTACAGGAACCTCTCATGCCTAATGATACTTTAATAAAAAAAAAAACATCCAATGGCAAACATCCAGTTATTTCCCTTAATTAAATCTTTTGAATTGCGTCACCAAAAATTTAAAAAGTGAAATTTTCTGACTATGTCATAATGACCCATTAGCTTGTAAATTAATATGGCGGTTTGAGCATCCTTTGATTTGTACTTTCGAACGTCCACGTCTATTAAAGCCAGGTAAGTTTTGAAATAAAATTATATCGAATATGTTTCTCCCCTGTAGAATCTCACAATATATTTTTTAAATTATCTATACGATGACCAAACGTATGGGCTACCATCTAACAGAAGTGGTTTTAGGCGTTTTATATATTTGACATTAAGGTCCATGCTAGAACAAGATGTTCAGCCCTTGATAGTATAATTATCGAATAGGAGGAGGAGTATAATGCCCTTTTAAATCTTAGAGGGACTGGTGGCCAAGCGACAAAAGCTTTCGCCCTGAGAAGTCCGGGTTCGATCCTTGGTAAGAACCAAGGAAATATTTCCAGGTCATGGTAAAAGTTGGTCGAAGTTCACCCAGCTTTAAATGGGTACTTGACTTAAGCAGAGGAAATAAAGGCTTTTTGGCGTGTAGTGATAAACCCACAATCACATTACATGTCGTGGTAACAGAAACAGATACTACACTTCTTCTGCCCTGATAAGGGAACTATTTTTATATCTTCCCATCTAGCCGAATGTGCATTGACTATGGAAGCACCAAGGAAGATTTTGGTAGGTTATTGTACTCTATGGGATTCAAACTAGTGATCTACAACACGCACTGGCTGTGAGTCACCCATCACAGGGCTATAGCACCTTTGTTATATTCGGTGATATAGCATTTTTGGTAGCTACAGGTTCATAACATTTTTGGTAGCTACAGGTTCATAACATTTTTCGTAGCCACGGGGTTATAGAATTTTTCGTAGCCACGGGGTTATAGAATTTTTCGTAGCCACGGGGTTATAGAATTTTTCGAAGCCACGGGGTTATAGAATTTTTCGTAGCCACGGGGTTATAGAATTTTTCGTAGCCACTGGGTTAGAGAATTTTTCGTAGCCACGGGGTTATAGAATTTTAGGCAGTCATGGGGTAATGGTAGATTTGATAGCTACTTTTGAGACCTCTATCTCGGTAAGTATTCAATTTCCAAAGGCAAGTTTACTACTTATGATTTTATAAAACAATTTATAGTTTCAGGGTAGAACAGATATTTTCCAACTTGATCGTTAGGAAAGGAAGTTGAACTAACAGCACCCACATAGACCTATGTTTATAAGTCATAATGATAACTCTACAAGTAGTATACGCCTACTTCCAGATTTATTTCCCCTTTAAGAAAGAAAGGCACATCATTATATCTAGTTTCAATTAGTAATTTGTTCAACAGACATCGTAGCATCCTGTTTTTTTTTAAACAAACCCTTTCCACTCTTCTCCCTTTGGGAATTAAAAATCATGTGTCAGCTAAAGTTGTTTACATTAGTTTCTATGGTAACAGGGAGCTTAGTAAAACCAAATCACGAAATGACCGTCCTCCCGGATTGATGAAAGGGGGGAAAAGACGGGGAAAAGGGGGGGGGGTCGAGGTGGGAGAGGATAGCAGCCTCTAAAGAATAAAAAAACTGTAACATTGTTACCACGCAACGTACACTGTGGAAGTAACGGATTTGTAACTCTCTTAATGAGACTTGGTTGGTAGTGGCCTTCTCCAAGTCAGGCGTTGAATAAAGACTTAAAGCTGATTCCGAACTCTTTCCACCCCCCCCCCCTCACATCTGAGCTAGACGTTTGCTTACTTAATAAAAGACTAATGAGTTATTATATCAGACGAAGTGGTTATGTCATGTAATGTTGTGAAAGAGGAAGTAACTACCGTGTAAATCAAATTAAACTCGTATGTGGCATACTTTAGAACGACAGGTACTGGGGTACTTAATTCTGGATCTGTGGGCTGGGTCGTATGGGTGCGGCATCACGCGTCTCTGTTTGTAATACATTGTTTTTATTTATTAACAAATCAACACAACAACAAATTATTTCAACAAAAATGGTTTCCTAGTTGGAGGCTTTTGTCCCACAAGGCTTTCAATATAGACCCCATCTATCTATCTATCTATCTATCTATCTATCTATCTATCTATCTATCTATCTATCTATCTATCTATCTATCTATCTATCTATCTATCTATCTATCTATCTATCTATCTATCTATCTATCTATCTATCTATCTATCTATCTATCTATCTATCTTATATATATATATATATATATATATATATATATATATATATATATTTATCCGTCGGCATCCGTCCGTCTCGAGAGACGATGGTGTAGCTAAGTTGAGTCTACAAAACACCGCCGGGAGTGGCTGTGCAGTCCGACTCGGGAGTGGCAATCCCTGCCGCACTTGTCACACTTGAAAATAGTTGGTTGTTGTAGCTGTTGTTGTAGCTGTTCTTTTTTCCGCTTCCGTCTTGTTCTTTTCAGGGCAGCATTATCCTGTCGCTCAGCCTCTGCTCGCAATGAACCCTGCCGGACAGCGAGCCTCCAGGACTGGCGGTCGGCTGCTTGACTCTCCCAGGAGTCGGGGTTAATGGAGCACTGTTTCATATCCTTTTTGCAGGTGTCTTTGTAGCGCATTTTAGGTCACCCTGTTTTCCTCTGGCCGGTAACTAGCTCGCCATAGAGTAGGTCCTTCGGGATGCGGCCTGCGTCCATTCTTTTGACATGACCGAGCCATCTGAGGCGTCTCTCGCTGAGAACTGCAAACAGGCAGCTCATGTTGGCCCTCTCCAGCACCCCAGTGTTGGGGAACTTGTCTTGCCACTTTATCTGCAGTATACGTCGCAGGAACCTCATGTGGAAATTGTTTAGCTTCCTTTCGTGCCTCGCGTAGGTTGGCCACGCCTCGCATCCATAGAGGAGGGTACTAAGTATGCAGGCCTGGTAGACGCGCAATCTGGTATTTTCGGTGAGGCTGGGATTTTCCCACACACGTTGCTTTAGTCTAGCCATGACTGTGGCTGCCCTAGCGATTCTGCAATCGATCTCCGGGTCTATGGATAGCGAGCTGGAGATGGTGGACCCGAGGTAAGTGAAGTTCTCGACGACCTCTAGGGTGTGCCCATCGATGTCAATTTATATATATATATATATATATATATATATGTATATATGAATACTAGTGCTTAATATTTATGAAGGGATTCCATTGTATGTTTTTATATACTCGCCATTTGGACATGCATTCTGTCACATTTACTGACTTACGTACTTTGTTTCATAATTTTCTGGCCATAGTGTTTAGTTTCTTACCAAACATAGTCGGCGATTTGTGACCCTAGAAAACCCCAAAGGTTTGAGAATTTAGACCTTTTAAAGTCAGTCATATATATATATATATAGGTGGCTGAATATTGAATTCTGGGTCCTGGGGCTTCAAACGACCTGAATCAGCCTGTGGAGTTATTATTTTGACTTAAAGAACTAGTCTGTAGCTGTCTATAAGATAGTACAAAAAGTTGACATTTCATGTTATTCGGCCAACAAAAGTAACAAGTATATTCGTCTAACCAATATAATTACCAAATTTTCCCAAATGTGTGGTAAAACAACTGTCATTGACAAATATATTAGGTATTGTTACATGATAACAAATATATTCGTTATTGTTACATGATAACAAATATATTCGGTATTGTTACATGATAACAAATATATTCGGTATTGTTACATGATAACAAATATATTAGGTATTGTTACATGATAACAAATATATTAGGTATTGTTACATTATGACAAATATATTCGGTATTGTTACATGGTAACAAATATATTAGGTATGGTTACATGTCAACAAATATATTAGGTATGGTTACATGACAACAAATATATTAGGTATTGTTACATGATAACAAATATATTAGGTATTGTTACATGATAAGAAATATATTAGGTATGGTTTCATGATAACAAATATATTAGGTATGGTTAAATGATAACAAATATATTAGGTATTGTTACATGATAACAAAAATATTAGGTATTGTTACATGATAACAAATATATTAGCTATTGTTACATGATAACAAATATATTAGGTATTGTTACATGATAACAAATATATTAGGTATTGTTACATGATAACAAATATATTAGGTATGGTTAAATGATAACAAATATATTAGGTATTGTTACATGATAACAAATATATTAGGTATGGTTACATGATAACAAAATATTAAGTATTGTTACATGATAACAAATATATTAGGTATTGTTACATGATAACAAATATATAAATATTGTTACATGATAACAAATATATTAGGTTTTGTTACATTATAACAAATATATTAGGTATTGTTACATGATAACAAATATATTAGGTATTGTTTCATGATAACAAATATATTAGGTATTGTTACATGATGACAAATATATTAGGTATGGTTACATGACAACAAATATATTAGGTATGGTTACATGATAACAAATATATTAGGTATGGTTACATGATAACAAAATATTAAGTATTGTTACATGATAAAAAATATATTAGGTATTGTTACATGATAACAAATATATTAGGTATTGTTACATGATAACAAATATATTAGGTATGGTTACAAGATAACAAATATATTAGGTATTGTTACATGATAACAAATATTTTAGGTATGGTTACGTGGAGCGTCCTTTAATTTTGTGATGGCTTCACTATACATAATTCATCTGGCCAAATAATCATAAAATAGAAATATGAAAGTAAAACTCTTCACTCTAACAAAAGATCCTTAATACTTGTCCACCCCCACCCCCTTTTGCCTTTACGTCCAACAGTTCATGACAGGTTTCCATTTAGATTTATGTGATTTCTTTTAAGCTGCCAGGATTCTGTCAAGTAAAAAGTTCTCAAGTTATTTGTCCAGTAACTAGTAAGTAAAATCTTCAGAGATTTACTGAAATATTTCATAGACATTCATCTAAAACAACAATAAGCATGCCAGCTCCAGGTCAGTTAGACACATACAAACATACAAACCAATTTACACTCTCAAACACTGACACTCCTCTACATATGAATACCAATACACACATAGTCAAAACACGTATACACAAAGCAGACCCCCCCCCTTCCCCCGCCCATAAACTACAATACTATACCGGCATAGACAACACACAAACACACACAATTTATACACATACAGCACACTCACAATATACACAGACAGCACACTTACAATATACACATACACTACACTCACAATATCTACATACAAAACCCTAAAACACAACACATAGATAATATGCAAACTCAAGTGTTTTTTTTTTTATTTTTGGCATACCAGGACCCTAAATGGGCCATAAGGCCAAAGGATGAAGAAAAACATTTATTATTTTAGTTTCAATGTTTAGTCCAGAAAAAGGTCTTGCCAGGATCAAGTGGGACGTAAGTGGAACTGGCAGAAAAGAACAGCAATCAAATCACACACCAACTGAATATATTCTCTGTCAAGTCATTTCGCAAATCAGTGAAGTCCCTGTAAGGATGAGATGTTTATCTGTTAGATACTATAAACCACCAATGGGACAGTTTTTGTAGTGCCCTTCTTTCACCTTGACCATAGCCTGTACTGCAGTGGGCACAGAGGCACCACGAAAGACTTCAAGTAAACTTTCACCATGGCCTGAACAAAATCCCTTGGTTCTAACCTGAGATCTAAACCGTAACCCATAAAGAGCTCGACCATACGTCCCCACACTCATAAATGCCAAAGAAGTCAAAGGACTAACAATTACATAATCAATATATAGTATGACAGTGCAACATTTATACAGAGACATATACTGTTCACTAATTTTAGTTTTTTTTTTAAAAGTACTTTAGAAACGAATATCAGAGAATGAAAATCCGAGGAGAGAAGGGGCCTAGTCCTCGCTTTTATGACCGGACATGAAAAACTATGAAAATGTCTCATATTAGTAAAACAAAAAGACCATATTCATCTATTTAGCTTCATATTCAGTAACGAAATGTCTTATCCAACTGATGTCATTGTACATTACTTACAACTGCATTTGCTTGCTAGATTTATGATTATATTGTAAGTCTCTTTTTCTAATTAGTCAAAATGTATTCTCTCATCACGTTTTCAATGAACCGTCCTTGGTAGCGAAATTCAAACCTCGAAATATCTTGATGAAAGTGTTTCCATTGCTCTTCTGAGAATGTTCCCATATTTATACTCTTGTTGAGGTGGACATCAAGCATATGGAAATTAAAAGACATTTGGCACTCTATTTCGTAGTACTTGCGCACAAGAGTTTGGATCAGTTCTACATAATGGTCTGCCTGTAGTTATCATTGAAACATTGCACCACTTCAGTAAAACTGTAGCAGAGGAAATTTCTACAGACTCCATCACCTTCTTTACCTGAGGACCGATCTTGAACTCAGATAGCTTTGATCTTGGCATCAGATAACTTTGGAAAGATATTTCGAAATATGTGAAAGCTAGAGACTCTTTACCTAGATATACATATATCCATGACAAACTGATTCCTTATTTTATTTAGAGAGGCAATAGCACACTGTGGGGTCCTACCATTGCCTCCCTTTTTACGTGGCTATTTCCTAAACAAAACTCAGTACGTGGTGGCCAGTCCCTGTGGTGGTAATGCGCAATGTTGGCCCCGCTGTCCCATAAGACAAAGGTAGCTGGGATATTCTTGACACTTCGACTTTTGGAAAGGATCGACCATTCATAAGTAGCCGTTGTGGAGTGGTCAGTAGGCTGTCGCCTAATTCTTGGAATAGCAAACGTCATGGCTCTTATTTCACCTCTGAACCATTTCTCAAGTGTTCTTTAGCAGTTTTCAAACTGTAGCTAGATTCCCCAGGGTGTTCTGATTGCCAAGCTGTACTCCGAAGTATACGTTAATCGTTTCGAGCGTCCTGACAGATGTTCCGGTTGAATATTTCTCTGCTCAAGTGTTGATAAGTCGGCCAAATATGGAGCGAAACCAATGAAAAGACTGCTTACATCCTCGTACTGCCATTTATGCTTCTAACTATACACTCACTAAACAATATACAATACACAATATACACTACACAATACACACTACACAATATACACTAAACAATATACAGTACACAATATACACTACACAATATACAGTACACAATATACAGTACACAATATACACTACACAATATACACTACACAATATACACTACACAATATACAATACACAATATACAGTACACAATATACACTACACAATATACAATACACAATATACAGTACACGATATACAATACACAATATACAGTACACAATATACACAACACAATATACAGTAGGCATACACAATATACACTACACAATATACACTACACAATATACAGTACACAATATACACTACACAATATAATCTGCACAATATACACTACACAATATACACTACATAATATACACTACACAATATACAATACACAATATACAGTACACAATATACAATACACAATATACAGTACACAATATACACCACACAATATAAACTGCACAATATACACTACACAATATACACTACACAATATACAGTACACAATATACAGTACACAATATACAGTACACAATATACACTACACAATATACAGTAGGCATACACAATATACACTACACAATATACAGTACACAATATACAGTACATAATATACACTACACAATATAAACTGCACAATATACACTACACAATATACACTACATAATATACAGTACACAATATACAGTACACAATATACAGTACACAATATACAGTACACAATATACACTACACAATATACAGTAGGCATACACAATATACACTACACAATATACACTAAACAATATACAGTACACAATATACACTACACAATATACAGTACACAATATACAGTACACAATATACACTACACAATATACACTACACAATATACACTACACAATATACAATACACAATATACAGTACACAATATACACTACACAATATACAATACACAATATACAGTACACGATATACAATACACAATATACAGTACACAATATACACAACACAATATACAGTAGGCATACACAATATACATTACACAATATACACTACACAATATACACTACACAATATACACCACACAATATAATCTGCACAATATACACTACACAATATACACTACATAATATACACTACACAATATACAATACACAATATACAGTACACAATATACAATACACAATATACACTACACAATATACACTACACAATATACAGTAGGCATACACAATATACACTACACAATATACAGTACACAATATACAGTACATAATATACACTACACAATATAAACTGCACAATATACACTACACAATATACACTACATAATATACAGTACACAACATACAGTACACAATATACAGTACACAATATACAGTACACAATATACACTACACAATATACAGTAGGCATACACAATATACACTACACAATATACAATACAAAATATACAGTACATAATATACACTACACAATATACACTACACAATATACACTACACAATATACACTACATGATATACACTACACAATGTATTTGTTTACTTGAGTTCTGTGTTATCTAGTAAACAGGCAGACGTCTAACATTTTCTACCTACCACTAGACACGGCTATAACAATGTAGACGCTAGAAGTTTATAGAACATTCTAGAATATATTCAACAGACATCTAGACATATGATGTGGTTGTTAATTAAAATATATGTTTTCAAATTTATCGACGTCCTGGTACTAAATATAAGTTTTGAGTTAAATCTAGTGTTTAATATTCTTTTCATATTTAAATAACTAGAAAATAAAATTATTAAAACTAACACAAAACAAAAATAATAATTATTTTTTGCAAAGTGTAATTAATTAAAATTGTGTTGCCACCAATCTAATGACAGTCCGAGACCGACCTATAGTTCACAACTCACACTTTGAGAACCGCTGAACTTAACCGTACATACGTGACCCCTACTGAGTTCATTTCCGTTTCAATCGGAATATTTCCACTGGCACTGATGAGTTTTATAACTCTGGTTGTCGTGCTTATAGATGACTTGCAACTAAGGTCATCTTCATGATAACCGCTGTAAATGGTGACAGAAAGCAACAAGTCGCATTGCAACAATTCAGATGTTAAATAGTCTCCACAACAACGCATTTTGAAAATACAAGACCACATTTAAATTACTATCTACATTTTATTCATTTTTATAAAAACATCTCCTTGTTGTTTTCAATGTATTTGTAATTGTCTAAACCTCTAATTAATTGGCAGTGGCGCTAAATATCGAGGCGTCATATGCGTTAAATTACGCTGACAGTAAAATGATGAAATAATGAGATAAATGCAATGCGAAGGTAAATATTAACAAATGGAAAGAAACAAAAATATCCAACAACTATAAATACTTTTATAGACTAAACGGAATTAAAACGATAACTTTGATAATAGTAAGTTTTAATTTATAACGAATTTATAGCACACACTATTAAGAAAATCCCAGCTCAATATTAGTGTAAAATATTAATTATTTAGCCCGTCTAAACTTAAAATTCTACCAAGACCGTTAAGTAGAAACATTCCACTACACATAAACACCAGTAGTTACTGATTTTAATGTGGTCTTATATTTTTAAAATGCAATATTGAAGAGACAATTATGTATGAGATTCGTTGGGTGTTTGTCTTCTTTCTGGCACCATTCGCTGCGGTGTAATCATTTAGCTAAAGAGGTTTACAGATAGTTTCATTCCGATAAACCGCAAATAATATATAATGTTGTATATTTTGAATGAGTTAATAGCATAGGCTATTATATATACCAAGTTCTGAAAAAAAAAAGGATTTTATACGGTTTATGTCAGCTAGTTTAATAATATGGCTTTCCCTCAGTTTTGTTAAACAGACAATCGAATAGCTCTGAATAATTAATACTTTATACCTGTATGAGCAGAGGATAGTGGACGTTATAAGAGACTCATTAACCTCATGACTATCGAGATACTTCCAAGCAAGGAAAGCTTAACATGAGATCCATGCGTGCCGCATTCTTGTTTCTTATATTGTAAACAATTATTTTCAAGTGCCGCATCGTAGTCAGATTTAGCTATGAAATAATTTTTAAAACCGTTTGATGGAAATCTTAGTAAAGTCACGACAGACTAACATGATGCTCAGAAAGCCCTATCTCTTCCACCATTGGTTTACACCACAGAAATATATTTATAAAAATCTATTCATTCCAACACTAATTTCCTTTACAAATATTTCTCATAAATGATATTACATTGGCGGCCCTAGGGGATGGAGAAGGCCCCTCATATGACACTCACCATAAAACCCTCAAACAAAGCTCGCCATATGCAACCCGTAGCGTTAAGTTTGGCTATGGATATAATGGTCTGTTAAGTAGGTACAACTTTAAGGCATTCTAACTAAAACTACCCGGTATAAGTACAAGCATTGAAGTTTGCTCAATCAGTCCAGCGCTCCAAAACTAAGTGACATTAAATTTTGATTTTCATTGGCTCATATGTACACACACACACACATGCACACACAAATATCAACACACACACACCAACAAACATGCATACACACACACCAACACCAACACAAACACCAACACACACACCAACACACACCAACACACATACCAACACACACAAACCAACACACATACACACCAACACATACACACATACACACACCAACACACATACACACACCAACTCACATACACAACTACTTAATACCAACACACAAACATACCAAGACACACATACACCAAACACATACACACCAAAACAAAAACACAACATATACACACATCAACACGCACACCAATGAGCACACTCCAAAACACACCTACTCGCACATACCAAAACATACACACCAACACATACCAACATACACCAACACACACAAAAACACACACCAACACATACACACCAAAATATACACACCAAAACACATAAACACCAACACATACATACCAACACACACACAAACACACCAATACATGTATGTATGTATATTTATATTTTCAGAAATTATGCATTAACTCTTCAATAAAAAAACAGCTAGGCTGTAACCCTTCTTTTTATTGTATATCTGTTACCTCGTAGATTCTCTTGTGTCTTCTTTACTCCCATGTTGAAACCATGGCTCCAAATTATCGGTGCCATGACAACCAGACAGCCGTATTACTTACCACGTAAGAGATCGAAGGTTTATTTCAAAATATAGGGCCGAGGTTCGCTTTAGTCTACGATCGTTAAGGCTTAAGTTCTCGGTGACCCCCCCCTCCCCTCGGGGGGGGGGGGGGAGAGGATCGGAGCTTTTGTAAGTCGACTCACTGTCCAGGTCCGACCACCGTGGGATTAAAAAAAAGACTAACGCCGAACCAACGCATGACCTGAAGTAAGGGAGGGGGTGGAGGGGACTGGCTTTACCACCGGTTAACCCCTCTCCTAGTCTGTACCGAAGTGACCAACAGTTTGAGTCACACCGCTATTAATAAGAAATCAATGCTCCCTTCACCCAACCCAGTGTAGCCTACAGTTCTATAAATATCTTGATGGCGTTAGTTTGACCAGGGGGTTACATTATTATGTAATTTAAACTTACTGTGTGCATACTGTTCTATTGCCATGGATTGTAGTACAGAAGAGCAAATTTATTATTTGGCAGTATTTTTTTTTATTATTTTCACTTATATTTCTTATAAATTACCGTATTTATTAAAGAATACTGTATTTCTTTAGTATAAACAAATAGCTGACAGTAAGAACAATAATATATAAAAGAATTACGCATGAGCGTTTGTACAAATGCTAGTCTAGCATAGAAGAAATGACTCTTTTAGCAGGTTCCCAAACGGGTGTTCTGGCTGCAAACCCCTCTCTCCCCACCATTTGAAATATTTATTAAAAGAAAGGGTTCTCACACTTTTACCCTTGGCGACCCACAACGAAAACTGCCGACCCACCTGATAAAAAAATGTTTTTTTTTATACCAACCAAAATGAAAAACTAGATAAAGAAAAAAAGAGAAAAAAAGTGTCATTAATTTAAAATATCTACTTTACGTTTTACTTGGCAAAATATTAAACAAAATTAGAATTGTAATGAATCAACTTCTTCCGTTAATTATACATTTAAATTGTTGTGCGACCCACCTTAGTTTCCTCCGCGGCCCACTAGTGAGTCTCGACCCACTCTTTGAGAAAGACTGGATTAGAGTATCCCAATCTTTTTGAAGTGTATAACATAATCCATCTGTTTCTGTCTATGAAGTCCCTGTTTCCCTGAGTTAGATCCTTCTAAACCACCATAGAACTGGTTTTGTAGTGCCCATCTATCTTCCCAACATAACCGAGAGTGCAATGACCATGGATACACAATGGGACATATGAAGGGATATTTTTCCCAATACCTGAAAATCCCTTGGTTCTCACTGTAGATCGAGCCCAGGACACTTAGTTCAACAGTTGAGCGCTTTACCTCGCGATCGCCTGTCCCCCGTCAACACAGTTGTAACGCCCAGGGCGCAAATGACACAATGGGCGGTACACTGAGCATTTCCAGAAATTCAATGCTGGGTCATATTAACAGTGGCGTCACTATGGTGGTTGGTGTCACCCGGTGCGGAAAATTCAGGGTGTCACCCCAACTAGACCTGCCAGCCGAATTTTTTTTTAGTTTCGACTGGCTGACATAATTTTTCGGCTGATAGCCGGCGTAGCCGAATTTGACCATCAATTGAGTAAATTGACATTCGCGGCTGATTTTCGGCTGATTTTTGGCAGATTACGAAATATTTGGCTAAAATTCGGCTGACGCCTAGACAATATTGAATTGATAAAACTTCAGCAATAAAACAATTTTACATTACTTGGGGAAAAGTTTTATTATTTAAAACAACAGAAATAAAACAGTTGTATCATCATCATCTTTTCAAGTGAAGTATAGACTGAATCATCATCAGTGCTGAATTCCTACTCGTTGGACATGAAATTGCGGTCTGGAAATTCTTAATTTTTATTGATTCTGTCGGTAGTATTAAGGTGCAATACGTGTGCCGTAAAGTGCTGATAAAAGTCAACCTTCAAAAGCTTTGAAGTCTTTATCATAATTGCAGCACCATCATGGCAGCTAGTATTTTGTGATCAACAGAAAAGCTTTTCAAGACAGAGCTGATATGGTCAGCAAGGTCATGTGCAACAAGATTAAGTAATGCGACAGTTAATATAACGGCGAACGAAATACGGCGGCTAATGAGGCGCGCCGCATATTTTTCGGCGGATTTACGGCGGACGAAAATTCGGCGGCGTAGCCGGCGCGCGGCTGAGGGGTCTAACCCCAACCCCCACAAGACTTCCATCATGAGCAATGGTACATATTTCGAATTTTCCTGCACTAGACGGTATTGGCCTTAGAGAATTTACTTTAAAATACTTAAGCGATAAAAACGATAGTATTACTGACTGTATTTCAGAAAGATGCATATTACTTTCATTAAACTGTGTTTGTAGACTAAGCCTTCCACTTCATGAAATCACGTGACTGCATGCGTCCTTTTTTTTTAGAACGTTTGCAAAGAACTCTAGATTGAGTCGAGCAGATTTGAACTGTATTCATTTACATAAGCTCTGTATGGTGACACCCAGTGCTACTGCTCTGTATGGTGACACCCTGTGCTACTGCTCATGTTTTTAACTATCATCGGTTATAAAACCGACTATATCCTTTTTTTCTACTATAAAATTTAGAACTGTTCACTTTGGTGTCACCCCTAAAATGGTATCACCCGGTTTGGCCGGCACCACCTCCCCCCTGCCCCCCTCAGTGACGCCACTGCCTATTAGTATGACTATTAGCAGGAATAATACATAAACTGTCACCTATTTCGACCTTACCTAAAGGCTTTATACCAGCCATAATAACTTTATATGACAAATATAAACTTAACTAGACTTCACCGTATACAAGCACTTTGATTTCATTATGAATGTTTATTTCACAAATTCAAGTTACTCATAAAAACAAAATCAATGACATGTAAACGATTAAAAAAAATGTTTACAAAGAGAACAAGATCTGTTGAGCCTAAAACGTGACTAGAACAAATTAACTAGAAAAAAAGAGCAAGACATATACATCTTTTTTTTTTAAATATTCATGATCATTTGCTAGCCACATCATTCTCCCATTGCATTGAAACAGAATCATTTGTTATTAATATTAAAAATGACAGACAAATGCACTCAGCAAGCAATTTTTCATGATTTTTTAAATCATTACACTAACATACGTTCGACCTTTTTTTCTTTTCTTTTATTTACATTACTGGACTGGATATTCACGCTTGAAATTTTTTTAGACCATTGCAGAAATTCTCCCATTCCATGTTTTGTATTACGCTTTAGTAATGTGATTATGATATTTTCCTGAAAAAGAAAACAACAGACAACACAATCCCTACAATCAAATGGCAAACCAATCAAAAACACAAAAACTGCCCTTTTTAAAAATAAAAATAGGAATGATTAATGAAAAGCTTTATTGGTTTTAATTAAATTCTTATTCTGAAATTCATCACCTTTCAAACATTATTTAATGTATATGCAATAAAATATATACAGATTACTTGGATCATGAGTACCTTATATTCTAAATACCTGTATTGATTTTCATAGTTTTTATTTTAAGAATGTTCTATAGCTAAAATGTAATAGAACACAATTTTGTAACTGTAATTTAGTTTGAACACAAAAATTAATCATTACAAAAAGTATGGTAATTAATCTTACATCGCGACACTTGTTCAAGAATCATTTTTTTTGCATTGATTAAATTCTTGCTAAGTTTGTTAAACACTTTTTGTTGAAAAAAAAAATGTAAAAATGAATTTAAAATTGTTTTTATGCAAAGGCTACAAATATTAATAATATAAATATAAATGTCTTACAGTAAAGTGACATTTGTCACATAAATCAATAATTCTACAGAAAGCAATTAAAGATTAAAAAAAATGAATTAAATTTTAATTATAGAGAGGCTGAAAGCCTTGATCACAAAGTACCCGAATTAAATAAACAGCATTAGTTATGATGAGCGTCAATGGATGAATATTCAAACAAAATATAGTAACATTTCAAATTTTGCATACAACATTTTTTTTATATTTATATAGAAATTACTAAATAACAAATGAAAATTATTCTGTCAATGAAATCATTATGAATTTCAATTTTTAACAAACATTGAGATAATAAAATATATTGATAAAACTTATAATTTTAGCTTGCTAGCAAATTGTTTTTTTTATTCACTAACATATATTTAGCAATATATATATACACTAAAGTTGAAAGTATAAATTTTTTAACATTGAAACAAAGTTTAACTTAAAAAAAAATCAACATAAAATATGTTTGGACGGAATCCCATATCCCAACCCGTAAACAAAAAATTGTAGAAATTATTCATAAAAAAATTAGGAGAAGCATGAAATGAAAATAAATAGAATGTACATATAAATTATCATTACTTGTCACAGTTCCTATAATTCAAAAAAGTTTATACATCTTTGAACTATGCTGTAATCTCTTTTTTTAATATAAAATTAATCATGATCAGTTCATCATTGATGCATCAACGATGCAGATGCAAATATTAATATTTCTGAACAAAAAAAACGTAGTTTATAATTTTTTTTTTTAAGTTGATAATTTTAAACGTAAAATTATGTTCCGGATCGAAATAAAATGAATAATTAAAAGGCCTATTCCTAATATTGAAATACTTATAAATAGTTTATAATAAAAAAATAAAATTACACTAAAAAAAGACTAAGCTATATCATTTCCCAAAAAAAAAAATATCAGGTAAAAAATTATTAAGAGTAAATGAAATGAAATCAATGATCTAATAAATAATTACTATTCAAAGCCATTTTATTATTGTTATAAGTTATTACAAATTAGGGATAAATCTTTTGTGTCATGGGTAGTTTGGCAATAGTCAAGGCAAATAAATTTTAGGCTGGGAAAGGGACAAACAAAACAGCAAAAGTCAAACTAAAAATCTTAGGCTGAGATAGGGACAATTAAAACAGCCAAAATACAGTCAAGCTTAAAGTTTTGGTTGAGAAAAAGATAATTTAAACAGCAAAAATATAGTCAAATCAAACTTTTGAGAAAAGGATGATTAAAGAAGCAAATGAAAAGTAAAATAAAAAGTTTTAGGCATATAAAAGGAAAAGGTTGAACTTGTATTTCAACTAATTGTTTGTTTGTTCTATATAAATATGTCATACTTTTGAAAAAAACTTATTCTAAAAATTAAATGAATCAAATAAAATAAATACAAAATAAAACAACTTGAAAGTGAATTAAAAATTATGTAAAAAAAAAAATGCATAGCACCATAGTAGCAGTTTGAATCATCAAAGCAAATGTAGAAATGACAAATTAATAAGAACACTAATTGTAAAAAAAAGAGCAAAATATAAAATAAAATTGAATAATGGCATAAGTTAAAGTAATAGATTATTCACAGTTAAAACATTAATCTATTAAGAAATCAATTTTTGTTGATTTCAGTTAAGTATTTTTATAAGTGACAGGTGCATATGTGAAAGTTATTGAAATATTTTAGTTATTTTAAGAACACATAGACATTTCTAATGCATGTAAACTCATCACTTGTCAAATGGTAAATAAAATAGCATAAATTATGCAACACATATCTTCAGGTGGACAAGGATGGGCACACTGGAAGCACTTCCTGGCCCTGGACTTTTGAGTGGCCAAAATGAGCCCATATTTTAACCATTTTAGATGTATCTTTTTTAAGGGGCCCAATATTATCTTCTGCACGGGGTCCTCATCTGACTTAAGTCCATCTGTGCATATTAAGTTTTAAAAAAAAAAAAACAACTTATTAAAATGAAATATTCTTATTTTTGTAAACTTTTCTTTTGCCAAGTATATTTTATAGTTTTGTAAATTTATGTGTATTTCCCACAACAAAGAGTTATATATATATATATATATATATATATATATATATATATATATATATATATATATATATATATGTCTTTCATGATGTCTTTATAACAAAAAACGATGACAATCTGGTCAGTAATCTAAATGCTGTTTGATTATAATGTACGAAAATAAAACTGAAAAATGGCTTATTTACTACAAAACATTTCTGTGAAATATCCAGAGCCACCTGTCTCTAAATTTCATGGGTTTTCTGTGATGATTCATTTTTTAAAATTGTGTAACAAATGGTTTTATTTAAATACCATGATCCGTAAATCGAAAACATTCTTTTTCATCAATAATATAAGCTTACGCAATTTTTAAAAAATAAAATCACTGGGAAATTAGTTCACAAACCAAACATTAAATTACATGGTCTTCATTTGGAACTCGTACAACTTTTAGTAACTAACACATCACTATGTTTTTTTATCCATAGTCCTACGGTCCATAGTCCTGCAGGGACTTCAAAAAGAAAAATTGAAACGGCCGCGGTTGGGGTATTCGTAAATAAAATCAAACCAATTTTTTGATTATTTGTACTTTGAGTTCTAATACGTAAGCTGGTACTTGCAGTTCTTGAAACGTGTACTCGCACATATAAAATACAAGCTGTGTTTGATTTGCATATGCATACATCTACATCTATGGAAACATTTTTATATTTTAATGTTTGATACCTGAAATGTTCAACTTACAATGTTGACTATTGGACCTGCCCTTGACAACTGCCCGATACCCCGGCGCATTCAACTAAAATGTTAAAACGCTTCTTCTAGTTGAGATATTGATTAGACACCAGGACCGGACCATTGGCAAATGTATGGAGTTTATAAATAAACTGACTGTAAGTCCCTTTGCTTGTTGGAACAGAACCAGATCAAACAACTGAACGGGCTGTACCTGGCTCGCGGACTGTAGTTAGCGAAAGTATTCATTGACCTCCTAGATCTAAACACTTAACAAATTCAAAATTGCCAACAATAAGTTATGGAATCAAGCCTTTTCACTAGTTTACGGTGTAAAATCCTAGAGACAGAAACAGGCGTACCAGAGACAGAAACAGGCTTATTATAGACAGAAACAGATATACTAAAGACAGAAACAGACATACAATAGAGAGAAACAGACATACTATAGACAGAAACAAACAGGTTCACTAGACAGAAACAGTCATACTATAGGCATAAACAGATATACTAGAGACATAAATAGACATACTTTAGACAGAAACATATATACTATAGACAGAAACAGATATACTAGAGACATAAACAGACATACTATAGACAGAAACATATATACTATAGACAGAAACAGATATACTATAGACAGAAACAGATATACTAGAGACATAAACAGACATACTTTAGACAGAAACAGACATACTTTAGACAGAAACAGACATACTATAGACAGAAAATAATATTTTTGAAGGATGTTCCTAAATTATTTCCATTCCGGAGGCATAAAAAACAATGTTTTATCAGCGAAATCAGCGCTCACCTCACACCTATTTACATTCAGCGCTCACCTCACACCTGTTTACATTCAGCGCTCACCTTACACCTGTTTACATTCAGCGCTCAATTCACACCTGTTTACATTCAGCGCTCACCTCACACATGTTTACATTCAGCGCTCACCTCACACCTGTTTACATTCAACGCTCACCTCACACATGTTTACATTCAGCGCTCACCTCACACATGTTTACATTCAGCGCTCACCTCACACATGTTTACATTCAGCGCTCACCTCACAGCTGTTTACATTCAGCGCTCAATTCACACCTGTTTACATTCAGCACTCACCTCACACCTGTTTAAATTCAGCGCTCACATCACACCTGTTTACATTCAGCGCTCACCTCACACATGTTTACATTTAGCGCTCACCGCACACATGTTTACATTCAGCGCTCACCTCAAACATGTTTACATTCAGCGCTCACCTCACACATGTTTACATTCAGCGCTCACCTCACACCTGTTTACATTCAGCGCTCACCTCACACCTGTTTTCATTTAGCGCTCACCGCACACATGTTTACATTCAGCGCTCACCTCAAACATGTTTACATTCAGCGCTCACCTCACACCTGTTTTCATTCAGCGCTCAACTCACACCTGTTTACATTCAGCGCTCACCTCACACCTATTTACATTCAGCGCTCACCTCACACCTGTTTACATTCAGCGCTCACCTCACACCTGTTAACATTCAGCGCTCACCTCACACCTGTTTACATTCAGCGCTCACCTCACACCTGTTAACATTCAGCGCTCACCTCACACCTGTTTACATTCAGCGCTCACCTCACACCTGTTTACATTCAGCGCTCACCTCACACCTGTTTACATTCAGCGCTCACCTCACACCTGTTGACATTCAGCGCTCACCTCACACCTGTTGACATTCAGCGCTCACCTCACACCTGCTTACATTCAGCGCTCACCTCACACCTGTTTACATTCAGCGCTCACCTCACACCAGTTTACATCGTACGTGACTCTAAATATTATAAACCTAACCTGTATCTCTCTCTCTCTATCTCTCTGTATCTTTTCTTTCTTCTAATTCTCTTCCTTTTTCTCGTAACCTTGTCATCCCTTTATTCCTCCTTATACGTCTCTCTTTCTACCTACCCACGAAATACCAGAATACAGAAACAAACATTACATACATTCGTCCCTCGCTTTATCACGGTTTACTTATCGTGACATTAATAAAAAATACACCAATGGAAGCGTATTAGTTAAGTATTCGTATCGGGTTTTATGTTATATCGTAGAATACTGCGGTACTTAGATATTTTAATATCATGTTTGAAATGGTGATGTAAGTTATTGGAGAGTGAAAGGGAAAGTATATGTATATATCCCCATTAATGGCGTCATGCTCTAGAACGTATTCCATACGATATGGTAGGTTTGGCTTTTTATTGTAAGTATACAATAGCTTTTAAAGTCTTAAGTGTTGCGAAATTTCTGTGTCCAGATTATCACCTAAAAATTGAAGTTTAAATTTAAAATAGGAAAACGTTGGAAAGGGCATAACTAAAATATTGACAAACAATCACAGTAAAATGACATATTTTGTTAAATGAGATATTTTGTTAAATGACATATTATGTTAAATGACATACTATATATCAAACATACCACTATGAACAGTGACTAGTTTCGCTTTTTTAGGCACATACTGAGCATGTGTAAATTAATAGACAAAGAAATGAATTCAATGTAAATGCAAAAAATAATGCAATACCATCATCATATTAATTCAAAATACAACAGAAAAATGTATTATTCGAGATAAAATAACAATTGTCGCGCCAAAAAATATTTACATCAACATGCTTGCTAATAACACACAAAAAAAGTAACATTGATAATGACTTGTACAGACCAGTGTTGCCACTCTAAAAATATGAAAAACCCAAGTTGGGACCCTTAAAAAACCCAAGAAAACCCAAGGTCATTTTTTTCCCTCATTGTTGTTCATAAAAAAAAAGGTAACATAAAGCAGTATAATGTAATTGAATTGTGTGTTGTTGTTTTTATCCAAAAAAAAATTTTTTTTGGTTTTTGAAACTAATTAAAAAAATATTGCGAATTCTAAATTTTTTTTTTTTTAATTTAATGCAGTGGCACAAACAGCAAAAAATGCTGGGGGGGGGGGGGGCTCACATTATGAAAAAAGTCAGTTTGACTGAAGTTTGACAGTCTTTTTTGTTACTTTATAACATAAATTATGTATTGATGATTTGGCCTGCCCCCCTGGTTGTGCCACTGATTTAATGTGTTTGTATATTATGGCTCAACTATCTACAGCTAAAGTCCAAGTTTTCTCAACTTAAAAAAAAAAACCGTACAGCTGATATAAAAACTGTTTAACCCCAGTCTGGACATGAGTGATTTGTAAAAGATAATTACAACAAACCCAACTAACCTCCAACCCGGTCTTGGACAGCTTTATGTGACACTTTTGTGTTATTGAGAAGAGACTAAACACAGGACATGCGATACTTTCGGGAAAACTCAAACCCCGAGAGTCCCCAAGTACATTCCGCAACACTTTTTCTCTCTACCCTCGCCTGTCTCCTCACACCTATTGGTGTCAATTTACCGGTCGCGATGTTTCTAGGCCCTACGTTCAGTTTTTCACCCTTTTCCCACCAAAAATGACCCAGATAAGGGGGGGGGACACTTGTACAATAGAGAAAAAAACAAAACAAAAAAAACCCCAAGATTTACAGCCGAAAACCCCATTTCCCAAGTTTGAGTCCTAAAACCCAAGATCTTGTGAAAAAACCCAAGGAGTGGCAACACTGGTACAGACTCGACAAGACCAGAGTGATGTCCCCGTGATAGTGACGCCATATTGTGAACCAAATGAAAAACAATGTTATTCTCAACAATTCAACAATTTATTATTACATAGGCAGTTGATGATGAAATTGAAATAAACACAAAATTATTGCTTTAACTTGACATATTTATGACCTGGCTTTTAAAAGTTTGTTTAGGTTTTTTTTTTCTATAGGAAGAACTCATAAAATTATATGCAAAAAAAAAAAAAATGAGACTTGGTATCAGTTCACACCGGTCCAAGTTTCTGTACCATACTTGCATGCTGTACAGTGTCCGGAAGAAACGAATATTCTCTATGCAGTAGCATCACAAGTAGAGAACAGATTTGTCATATTCATCATCAGTTTGGCATTTCATAGTTTTTATATGCAGTTTTAAAAAATATTTAATTGATATTTTTGCTGTGAAACACTGAGAGCGGCCACGACAGATCAAGTGTTGCTGGAGTCGGCCGTCACCTCTGCGATGTTAGCCGTGTTTGAAAATGTGGACACCAGATCGTCCTCCCTGGCCAAGACTTTCTCCACTTTGGTCATCCTCTGTTTCAGCTTCTGCTGGGTCGTGTTGAACTCGGCCAGGAGACGAGCAAACCGTGTCTGTAAATTGTCCAGGGTCAGGTCGATCCTATCCACCCGCTGGTCCATCGTCTCCTGTCTTTCTTCCGCCCGCCTCATTGCCTCTTCGTCCAGGAGATTGTCTTTCAACAGGATCTGCCTGCCGGCTTCTATCAGCTTCCGTTTCGCCTCGGGGTACTCTGTCAGGGCGTCCCAAAGGGCGTCTTTAGACAGACAGAATAGATCGGAGTATCCCAGACTGCGGACGTTTGCAGTTCTACGATTGCCTGTCTTGTTGCCTGCAATGTTAAGGATGCTAACCTGTGCAATTAGACAAAAAAAATGAATTATTAATTAAACCAGAGAATTGATTTTTTTTGTCAAACATCTAACGTCTGTCTGTTTAGTAGGGGCCGGCACACACAAAACAAATGAACTCATTCTGATTAACACTTAATTAGATTTATTGATTCCTGAATCACGAGTGAATGTCTGTGAAAATGAAATATTTGTTAGTTAAAAAGATTCGGTAAAATATAGCACTGAACTATATAGCACTGAACTATATAACACTGAACTATATAACACTGAACTATAAGGCTTTAACGGTTTAAAGTTGGATGCTCAGACTACCCCTAATATTCTTCAATATTCTCATCTAACAATTGATACAACAAAACATGTGAATTAACAACATGACCTGTTCATTGTAAATTATTGTGTACGTAACAACAGAATTATTTCGAAGTCAATTAAGATATATTCTAACTAAATTTAAATTGATCCTTACGAAAGCGTCTGTAAGAATCACAGACAGATTAATTAAATTAAATTAAATGTTGATTAAAAAAAGATAACTAGTGATAAGATTAAATGAAATATTCATTAAATAAACTGAACTATTTATCCAATACATGAATTATTGATCAAATGAGCTAAAATATTAATCAAAAGAAAGAAGTATTCATCAAATGAACTAAATTTGAAACAGATAAGTGAACTTTTAATCAAAGAACTAAATTATCAAATATATGAACAGCAAAATCATGTTATCTAACTATTTACATTAATGAACTAAACTACTTTTACAAATAAATTGAGCTATTTATCAAATGTACTGATACATTTATCATATTAACGTAACTATTTTACTAATGAACAGCTCTACTGATCAAGTGGAGGGGGGGATGGTCGTGCGGTAACGCGCTCGACTGTCAGCCTGAAGGTACCTGGTTCGATCTCTGGTTAGGACCAAGGAAATTTTTCAGGTCTTGGCTCAAGTTCCCGATATATCTCCCGTGGTGCCTCCATGGTTATGTTTCTATTCTAGTTCTATTGGTACACCGATATATCTCCCGTGGTGCCTCCATGGCCATTACACTTTACAAATTCAAACAGTTCTGTTTCTATTCTAGCTCTATTGGTACACCCTTGTGTTGTAAGGAATTTCGCTACGACGGCGTTTTTTAATGTAAGCTCCATTATGGAGCCACAATGTTTCATTACACGGCCATTATGGAGCCACAATGAATCAACGTTTCCGTGAAAAAATCTGGCCAGAAGGCATACAAATTAATGAAATTTAAAAAAAAAAAATTTCCTGACATTCGACAAAAGATAAGAAACTAAACAAGCCGTCTTTGTTTAGATGATTCGTAATAAGGTGATTCCTTAACCTTCTAGATGCTGACAATAAACCTCTTTCAAACTATAGGGACTGATCACGTTACAAACAGATCGTGCTTTTAACTAACAGCAAGAGTCAGCTTTGTACTGTAAAGTTCCAATGAAAACTGATAATTGTATGAAGATGATAGGTACAAAATTGCACGTTTTTTTGGGGGTGTGAGGGGGCCTGGAAGAAAGTTGAAGGAAAGTTGGAAGTAAGCTGAAAGTTGAAAGGAAGCTGAAAGTTGAATAGAAAAAAAAGTTGAAAGAAATTTGAAAGTTGAAAGGAAGCTGAAAGCTGAATAGAAAAAGAAAGTTGAAAGGAAGCAGAAATCTGAAAGTTGAAAGGAAGCTGAAAGTTGAAAGAAAGCTGAAATTATAAAGAAAGCTGCAAGTTGAAAGGAAGCTGAAAGCTGAAAGGAAGTCACATAAGAGAAATGTCTTACGTGGTATATACCATCCATAGCGTAGGAAGGGTAATGCGTGCTGTGCAGCCACACAGGGCGCCGAGCTCTGGACATTTTCTATAGTTATAAAATTACATTCGTCCTCTGCCTTTACACATTCACACTTGCTCGTGCTAAGTAAAGCACGTCTCGTTAACCTCATTCTCACAGGGTATGAAACACTTTTTAAAACGTTTTTTGGGGTAGAAGGTGCAAAATGTAACTCCAAAGCTAACTACGGCTCTCTCTCATGATAAGATCGTGTCATCTTATATACTAGTCTGACTGATTATTGTGTTAGTTGAAGAAATTTTATCTTCTTACATTTATAAACTTGTAATAAATTAGTGAATGGTAAATATGACTTACTCGTCAATTATTAATGACAGGAATCATGGCAGATACCGAAAATTTAATTATTTTGGACCATCAATGAACGAATTTTGTGGGTATTCTGTTGGATATTACCTATTGTATCTGTCAAAAAATCCATTCCCAAATAAAACGCTCATTATTGAATGAAATAGTCGATATCAACAGTTCAATACCACAACTACAACCACCTTTACAAATATTAACAGATTACTGCAAAGAACTTGTTGAATGCGCTTTTCTAGAGAAGGAAATGAATAATCTTCTTCTAAATTATCCTGACGAAGAAGCATTTTTTTTATAGGAAATAAAAATAATATATTGCTTTAAGAACTAAAGACTATACTATTTCATTAAAAAAAAAATGCAACTGATCCATGTTCATTTGTTACATTGCTTTTCGCTATACGACCAGCTTTTCAAGAACGTATCTAGACCGTTTAGCGAGATATGGTTGTATTGTTCAATTGCTGGTATTGTTATATTACTGGTATTGTGCTATTGCCGGTATTGTTCTGTTGCTGGTATTGTTCTTTTGCTGTTATCGCTTCTTTATACACGTTCAGAGACGGGGTGAATCAAATCATAAACGTTAAACTACACAAGCATTTCAGCACAGCTTGACAATACTACTAACTACCAGATGATAGAAAGATGTTGTGTAGTACACATTAATGGTCGCCAATCAGTTAACGATGAATTGGCTAATAAAAACAACCAACACTTATACAACATTGGTTGTAGCCAGACACTTATACAACATTGGTTGTAGCCAGACACTTATACAACATTGGTTGTAGCCAGACACTTATACAACATTGGTTGTAGCCAGACACTATTACAACATTGGTTGTAGCCAGACACTTATATTATACAACATTGGTTGTAGCCAGATTGACAGAAATAGAGGCGGGTTGTGAAAAAAAAGACACAAAAACGTTATAGAAAGACTAATAAAAATATTATTGTTGATGATGATATGCAGTGATAAACAGAATGGTGGATCCAGAGAAAAATAAAGATAGAAAGCTGGTGATCTTCCAATTTATCGATAACTAAAGTGAAATAAAAAGAAAACCCACAAAGATGTGAAATCAAGACATGACAATGCAAGTGTGTAAACGATTGAAAAACCAAAAAATTATCAATAACTGAGATCAAAATTCACAGGATAAAGAGTCTAATTCAAAGGAAGAAATGTCAGAAATTGAAATTAAACAAATAATATTCAGTTAAACAGTCACAGAAAAAAAGATTGAATTAAAAGAAAAAAAAAAGTAAGATCGATGACGAGCTGAAACAAAGAAAATCAGATTTAGTGATGACAGAAAAATAAATGAATAGACTTGTCTTTAAAGATATGGGTCAGATTAAATGAAATTGGTTCAGATTTTCAACATTGGTTGCTCGACCATTTCGGATTTCAATGAAACTTTTACAGAATCATTATTAGCCTATTAGATGAGGAAATCTGAAGTTAAAGATGGATTTGATAATTTTTGTAAAAGCTATGGCCGAATGTCGAACAGTACCCTAAATTTGAAAATTCTCAAAAACAAAAAGAACCATGGTAATGAATTTTTCAGTATTTACTATGAATGCATGTGTGAATAAATTAATGTAAAATTTATATTATTTTGGCATTTCATTTATTTGATGTGCTCAGTTGAAATATGACAATTTTTGTGAAATCGGCTGTTTTCAAACCTCGTTAACTTTCTAACCAAGAAATATTAAGCCAATAAATTTTATACATAATTTGATAATGATGTTTTGAAATGTTAGGAAAAGTTTGGATATATTTGGATTAAGGATTTTCAAATTATAAGCATTTGAATTATCAAAAAAGTCATTTTTTGTTTTATTTTCTTCTGAAAATTGTTGTATGTTTTAGGTAACAACATGTACAATAACATATGAAAAAATTGGAGATAGATTTTGTTTCTAAACAGAGATAATTATGACAGAAAACCCCTCATTTTTCATAATAAAAATATGATTTGGTACTTTGATAAAAAATTCAAAATTGTTTTATCAAACTAAAACTAGTATAGATCAATAGATCGTGCAGAGTACATTATAAAAACTCCTCATTTGTTATTTTATCTTAATTAGAAGCGAGCTTATGATTTTTTTAGTGACTTTTTTTTAACTTTTTTGCCGAATTTTCCACATTTAATTTAATTTAAAAACTGCATATCTTGAAAGTCTTTAAAGACAGAAGGTTCAAATATCTTTAATTTCGGAATACGTCATGTCAGCTGAACAAATATTTTTATTCAATCAACATAAAAAAATACTATATATATTTTACTTGCATTTTCATCTACACATAATCATAAATAGGTGGTGAAAATTTGAACCTTCTGTCTTCTGTATTTAAATGTATTGATTGTTTAAAAAAAACAATCAATACATTTAAATAGAACTTTAAAACTAATTATGACTATTTATTAGTACAAACAAATCTAAACTTATATTTTTAACGCATTTATTCAGACCGACACATTTTTAAATGCATTTTCCATTGATATAGTCAAATAGAATGTGTACCAACTGACCTCTCCAAAGACACTTCCTTCACTAAGTGTGGCGTACACCGTTGACCCATCGTCTCCGACTACACTCAGCTTCCCTCGTTTGACAATGTACATCTCACGTCCAATGTCCCCCTTACGACAGATGTAGTCCCCGGGGCTGAACACCTGCAGCCGAAGTTTGAGAACCAGCTCAACCAGCAGGCCAGGCTCGCAGTCCTGGAAGATGGTGACCCTCTTCAACGTGTCCAGATGGACGTGAATGGCCATCTCCGCCTTGAGCTTGTCGGGCAGCGCAGAGAGGACTTCCTCCTCGTTCAAGGACTGTTTGTTGGTCCAGAGGTAGTCAAACCACTTGATGACCCTCTCCTCCAGTTCTTTGCTGACCTTCCGAAACTCCATGTACTGCTTGACCCCGTCCATCCGCTGCTGGAACTCGGACCTTGCTGCGTTCATGTTGGTTATCATGCTGCCGACGTTGCCCACAATGGTGGCGAAGATGAGCACGCCGATGAGGAAGTCGACGATGACGAAAAGGTACTCCACGTCTCGGACCGGCGCCGGGGTCTCCCCGATGGTGGTCAGCGTGAGAGTTGACCAGTAGAAGCTGTAGATGTACATCCGGGACAGCTCGTTTTGTGCGTTTGTGATATTCCCGTAGACCCACGTGTCGGATCCGAACCCGAGAGCTGCACTGATGGCGAAATATATACAAGCGTTCCAATGAATGATGATAAGAATATACAAGACCAGATGGAGAATACGAAACATATTTGTGAAGCTCGTCCTCGTCTCAGTCCGATCAAAAAACTCCAGGAGTCGCTTGGCTCTGAGTAGCCGGTTGAACCGGACATAGGGGATGTCCAGCCCACCGTGTAAGAGATAGAAAAGGTCAGTGGGTAGAATGCTAGCAATGTCGTTGTAGAATGTTTTGGTCTTCATGTAGTTTCTTCTTAGTTTTACAGGGTCCACCACCATGAGCCCCTGCTCCAGATATCCTGGTTACAAAAAGTGAAATTCATTAGTGAAGGTAAACATTTCATAGGAAAATACAGAAAGCTACATTTTTTATTGTTAAAAAAGACACATAATAAAATGTATTAGTAAAGATAATAATGGTACAGAGAGCTAATGCTTGGGGTTGTAATGTTACAGAGAGCTAGTGCTTGGGGTTGTAATGTTACAGAGGGCTAATGCTTGGGGTTGTAATGTTACTGAGGGCTAATGCTTGGGGTTGCAATATTTACGTTTGTCAGAGGCCTATTCATTTAAGCTGGGTTTTTATCAACCTCAATTTCAAATCGGATTAAAGAATTGAGAAAAACATAACTGTCTAATTCTGGGGTGGAAAAACGTAACGAGGCGCGGGTAGGGGTTATACAAAAACCGACTTTTGAAAAAACCGGTTGTCGAAGGTCAATTTCTCAAAAAACCGGCGAAAACCGGTTTTCGGTTTTACTATAAAATAAGTGAAATAACGGATATTTTAAGCATTCTAGCAATAATTATTTTCAATGTATGTAGTATTTAATTAACGTGTATGAGAAAGAATGAAGGATAATGTAATTAAGTCAACCAATTTTTTACGTAAAACAATAAATACAAGAAAAAAAATCAATATGACAGTAAAAATACTACTACTGTCTACTGGGTACCTATATATTCATTTAAACTGCTTTATAACTAAACACATTTCTATCATGACCTTTGTTTCTCATGTTTCATTTATATTATATTGTCAAAGACAAGAGGTTTGGTTTGCCGCACACAGACCAGTTCTGAAATCAGCTGTTGTGATGTAGACCTCAGTATAGAGCTTATTTATATATATAGTCTATAGATATTGCGGTTCTCTTTCTACTCATGGTATTTACTCTCTGCCTCCCCCCTCTCTCTCTCTCTCTCTCTCATCCTCTGTATAAGTTTCTAACGTTATCTATATATGTGACACAGTACACAAACACACCTGCACCTCCATGGACTCACATCGAGTGCCCGTTTAAAAACATTCCTCCAATGTTCAACTCCTCGCCCCTCCCTTCATACAATTGTCTCCCCACCTACCCCCCTCTCATCCCTGAGATGTATTAGTTACACCAGTCATTACAACGGCTGTACGACGGTCCTGCCATGTGAATGCCTTGTTTAGGTTAGACGGGTTGGTGGTGGTGGTGGAGGTGTTGGATGGCGAACATAATTTAGTCAACTTGAAAAAAAAAAATAGCCCCGTTCTGTCTATTGCTTAGTGATGAGCTAGGGAGGCACCGATTATATATTCCCACCCCCCCCCCCCGTTTCAAGTTGTATACTTCCCGCAAGTCAACACTAAATTCGTGCGCTAAAAAAAAAACATCGGTTGTTTTGTGGAATTAGTTAACGACTTGAATTAAGCCCTCTTTCCAGGTCGAGGAAACGGATGCAATAAATCTCTCAATGTGTATATACCGTCCCCTCTACCTCCATCCAATCCTCAAGTTACCCCTTTACCACTTGGGCACCCCTTCTCTTTTGTATCGCTCAACAGTTACTTTCTATCAATGCCAGTGTACACAGGTCGGACTGAGGAGGGAGTTCATTGGAAAGTCACAGTTTCAACATTTTTTGCAATTTGTTAAGCTCTAAGCTAAAACCGGCTTTTAAAGCCAAAAAAACCGGTTGTCGAATGCTTCGACTTTCGTCAAAAAACCGGTTTTTCGCCGCCGGTTTTTAAAAACCGACAACCCCTAGGCGCGGGTAGTATTAATTTCCTAAATTTGACTTGCGGTCAGGACTATTAGTTGGCAGACGGATGGAGTGTTAACTATAAAGTAATATCGTCGGCATCCGTCCGTCTCGAGAGACGATGGTGTAGCTAAGTTGAGTCTACTAAACACCTCCGGAAATGGCTGTGCAGTCCGACTCGGGAGTGGCAATCCCTGCCGCACTTGTCACACTTGAAAATTGTTGGTTGTTGTAGTTGATGTTGTAGCTGCTCTTTTTTCCGCTTCCGTCTTGTTCTTTTCAGGGCAGCATTATCCTGTCGCTCAGCCTCTGCGCGCAATGAACCCTGCCGGACAGCGAGCCTCCAGGACTGGCGGTCGGCTGCTTGGCTCTCCCAGGAGTTGGGGTTAATGGAGCACTCTTTCATATTCTTTTTGCAGGTGTCTTTGTAGCGCTTTTTAGGTCGCCCTGTTTTCCTCTGGCCGGTAACTAGCTCGCCATAGAGTAGGTCCTTCGGGATACGGCCTGCGTCCATTCTTTTGACATGACCGAGCCATCTGAGGCGTCTCTCGCTGAGAACTGCAAACAAGCTGCTCATGTTGGCCCTCTCCAGCACCCCAGTGGTAATATAAATTTAAATTAAACGTAAGATGTGAAAAGCTGCCATTTATTTTCAAACGATAGGCGGGCCGAGGACTGGATTTTAAAAAATCCGGCGGGCAAGATTTGGACCACGTGCCAATGTTTGCCCAAGGTTGGTCTACTCAAATACGAAAAAACCAGCGTCAAGACAAAACATCTCCTTATCAGGCACGCCGAAGGGGGGGCAGAGGGGTCATTGCCAGGGGGCCCGCATCTGTAAGGGGGCCAGGCCATGTCAATTTTTTCACGACTCATTGTTTATTAAGGGGCCCGCAATGATGTCCTGCCCTGGGGCCCTTGTTGGCTCTCGGCGCCCCTGCTCCTTATCATTGTCCTTCGACCCAAGTTGATCGTCCACAGCCACCTGCTCACGGTACATTTGCAGTAGTGCAGACATCAGTTTGTGTGTACTGAGTTCTCATAACCATAGCATGGTATGTTAACCCCAATGTAGATTTACTTTTATATCTTTGAGCAAATAGAAGTAAACTCTGAAGTCAAGCTGTATTGTTAAACATTCACTATCCATATACGAACTCATTGGTTCTATATTTCAATCAGCAATCTGCTAATTCCTCAATATATGCAACCACCACTAACTTCCTTGCGACGCACTCACATTTGGGTCGTTGTGAGTTGGTCTTGTATTCATGATCCACAACATACAAGTGCTACCCCCCCCCCCCGACATGATGTCTGTGTAATTTACCCAGCATCCATCAATAATTTAAATACAATAAACAAAAAATAAACATTAACAAAAAGTGACCAACCAGCATAGAAATCCCAATAAAAGATGTTAAAGTAAAGATGTCATTAACAAAATACGCTGAACAAAAAATAAGATACTGGAGATCAAATATACGGTTTCAATAAAAACGAACATAAAATAAGTTAAGTCAAAGAAAAATTAAATCTTACCGATTAAAAGTGTAATAAAACTTGAAAGATTATTATACAAGAGAAATTTTAAAAAAGTTAAATCAGCAATATACAAAAGAAAAATGTAAAAAAAGAAAACCTTCTTAATCTTTAAATACCAAAGGTAAAAGCAAGTTATTAATTTAATGGAAAAGTACTAAAATTACTTCATCGATAAAAACCGAAAAAAAATGTGAAAGCTAAACGGTTGGGTGGATTATCTTAAAAAAATGAAGAATCATGGGATTTGTTGTAGACTACTTCCGGCATATTAAATAAAGTGTTACGAATTTGTTCAGAAAATGCTGAAGAATATTTTTGATATTTTGGACTGTTTTTATTACAGATTTTATAATACCAAAATCTGTGTTTTTGTAAGAAAGCATTTCGTGATAAAATGAAGCGATAAGAAGGAGAAAGATTCAGGAGAGAGAGAGAGAGAGAGAGAGAGAGAGATAGAGGAATAAGATGGAAGAGTGAAAGACGAACATATAGAAAACTTAAAAACATGAAAGAAAAAAATGAGTTTTCTTTGCCGTTTAAAAATCAAAATCGATGCCAATCAAACTATTTATCTACACATAGGGGAAATGGAAAAAAAAAACCTCGGCTACAAGTATCGATTTCGGCTACAAGTATCGATTTCGGCTATAGTACGATACGCCAGAGGCTTCGATATTTTTTCATCAAATTATTAAAATAAAAAAAAAAAAACTACAATTTTAAAAATTAGTTCCAGCTGAAAAATAAATATATCCTGCTGATTATTGGTCAGTGAATGCGACTATGTATACCAACAGATTCCAAATATTGGTTGATGTTTTTTTAGCAGTAAAATACTTTCAACAATGATGTAACAATCGTGGAAGGAAGGAAAACATAATTTTATTAAATAAAACCACTCTTATACAGATAACTTGTATAAAACATGTAAACTCGCAAAAACAAATTGCAAGTTTGTGAATCAATTCGATTTTTCGCCTTCACACTCTGGCGTTGCTGTTCATGGATTTAACCATTTTGGTTTTATTTCCGGTTCAGCTTGAAAAACCCACCCCAAAAATAATATTTTGAATTTATTTCATTTAATTAATTGTTATATAAATTTTTGAAGAAGAAAATCGTTTGGTCATCTGCACAGAATTGAACAAAATTCAAGTTTCACGAAAAAGGAGTTTTGAAGTGTGATGAATAATTTCATTAATAAAATACAACTTTTTAATAAAAATTCAACTTTTTGTAGTTGCCAAAAAACAAAAAAAAATCAGCAGCATTTCAATTAGATCAATTGTTTGAAATAGCCTCCACCCCAACAACTCCCATCAACACATCCGTTAACACAAGCGTTTAAACAGGGATTGCACCCTAGTGCATCCCCTGAAGCCAGAGATTAATACTGGACATTACTTCGTAGCATCTGTTGCAACAAACTCCTTTACAACCACTATACGTTCTTTTTAATGTAACACTTCCATCTCTCGGTAAATAGACACAACTAGTTAAACATAACTGGCAATAATATTTTTGTGAATATTGTCCACTATCAAATGGGGTTACAATCCATACAGCAATTTCTTCTTTTATTTTCTTTTTTAACTATTTGATGAGATTTTAATTATTTTTTTAATTATTTGTTCACTTTATCCAACCACTACAGTGGTTCTCATTATTATGCATTTTGTAATCGCAAACTACAGTTTAGGTAAGAATGTATAAATATCGCTTTTTGTGAACCATTTGCTACTACAGATAATAACAATTATAACCATTTCGTTTGTAGTCTTAGCTATAACAGATTGCAATATGACGTTTCTAACTTTTGTAGTCTTAGCTATAATAGATTGCAATATGACGTTTCTAACTTTTGTAGTCTTAGCTATAATAGATTGCAATATGATGTTTATAGCGTTTGTAGCCTTTGCTATAACATATTGCAATATGACGTTTCTAGCTTCTGTAGTCTTATCTATAACAGATTGCATTATGATGTTTCTAACGTTTGTAGTCTTAGCTAAAAAAGTTTGCAATTAAATGTCTCTAAAGTTTTTAAATCCTTTTCCCCGTGAGTACCACATAACAACATCTTTATGTGGTAAAGCTACACTTCCTAAAAACATAAAAACAACATAAAAGTAAAGTTTTTATCCATAGTGCATGTAGCTTTAAACTATTAAAAATCTTTCGTATTATATTAATAAATAGTACAACCCCATACCGGCTAAACTTGAAGCACCTAACCACTACATTTTATAAAAACATTAAAAACGTGATAGGACTACAACAGGCAGCGGATGACGTCACAACGTTGAAACATCTTAAAATCCAAAAACAATTTCATTGCAGTTTTTCACAACATAATAAATGTAGTACTGAGTAGTTCAC
>JAGDYQ010000034.1:5403196-5464558 GCA_021962125.1 Bulinus truncatus
ACACAAGTTTTGAAAGATTACAGTTATTGTCCCTTAAATATATAATTAGGGAAACACAAGTTTTGAAAGATTACAGTTATTGTCCCTTAAATATATAATTAGGGAAACACAAGTTTTGAAAGATTGCAGTTATTGCTCATTAAATATATAATTAGGGAAACACAAGTTTTGAAAGATTACAGTTATTGCTCCTTAAATATATAATTCCTTATTCTTAGATTATACAAATATTTATAGAAAATTTAAATAAAAGTGTCTATATCGATAAACTAGTATTAACAATAAATAGAGTTTGAATGACAAACAAATTTTAAAATTTAAATAGAAAAAAATTTGTCAGTTCATTATCAATTAATACAGCAGATAAAATTTGGGGGCCACTGTCATTCGAGACCATGACATGAGATAATGTAATTAATATTTAATGTAAGAAAATTCAGGGACCTCCCCTTCAAGCTGAGGCCCGGGGGCACATTTGAATTTGGACCCCCCTTCCCTTGGTACGCCTCTGGCATTACCTGTAATGATGAGATGAAATCTCGTAGATCATAAAAACCACTAATGGTGCCCTTCTTTCATCCCCTCCATAGACGATAGTGCAGTGGCCATGGATTCACCGCGGGAGATATAGCGGAGACTTTAAGCCATGACCTGAAATATCCATGGGTCCTCACCGGAGATGTAACCTGGGACCCTCAGGTCGACAGTCGGGCGCTTTACCACACGAAATCCGTCCCCCTTTGCATTACCTAGAAACAAGCATTTTGTGAAATGCGAAAGGGTGCAATGCAGTTCTCAGGTGAAATGTTTTGTAATATTTTTTGCAAAATTAAGTCCTGTTTTATTGTAGTCCTTAGAGCCCACGGTAAACTTGAATCGGCCTTGTTCCGAATCGCTCTATATCACCTCATAGTTGTAGTAGTAAGAGTGACGGTTCGGTATTCAAATAGCCATTTGACCATAGGTTTTTATTTTCTGCAGAGGCAGCCATGGCTGTTTGTTTACGCCTGAAGCAGTGCCTTTGGGCGAGTTTCACAATACAGTACTTTGGGCGAATTAAACATCCTCGACCGAGAACTGTAATTGTAGGCTTTATGTCAGTGGACCGGAGTGGGGGGGGGACCACTCGTCATTTATCCGAAGTAATTTCAATACCCAAACCATAGTAAACTCATCAAACTTTAGTGAACAAGAGTGATTAAAGAGTAGATAAAAAAAAATGAAGCCACACAGAACTGATCTACAAGCTACATTTGCAGAGGCGTATCTAGGGTGGGGAAGGGGGGAGTCCAAATTCGGAAGTTCCACCGGTCCCATCTTGAGGGGGGGCCCCAATTTTTTTATATTTAATATTAAGTACATCATCTCATGTCAGGGTGTCGAATGTCAAAATACAGGGACCCCCAAAGAGGCCAAGCCACCCGGGCCCCGAATCCCTAGGTGTCGGCACAGTACATTTGGCCACTCGCAAATCTCCAAGTAAGGATCGCGACCCGCAGATGTAAAATTTATAATTGAAATGTCAAGATTTCTATATATGCATAATTACCACTCAGAAGCCACTCTATTTCTATGCATGTTACAAAAGGTAAAATTCGTAACACAGCAAAAGGGAAACTAATCTATATATCCAACTAATGAAGCTTTTATTCTCTTTCTTCTAATGTAACTTTTTTTTTTTTGCGGTGGGTCACGAAACCAAAACTGTTGTCATAGTCGGTCGCGAAGTGCAAAAGCTTTGTGAGCCATTGCCGTAACCAATAGCTTGTGATTTGATATTGTGCATTGTGTATGCTTAAAGAAACTTTAAAAGATATTCACAAAAACACGTTCGCTGCCGTTGTCATCGCTGTTAATCAGCTGCTCGGAGTAAGCTAAACAAATAAAGTTGTCAAGGTAACCGTGCCGAGCCCTACTGTCACCCACCCACTCCCACAGGGCAAAAAAAAAAACGGTTAATTTTTTTTTTCTGTCAGCAGCATGAACGACCCCGGTCTTCTCAGTTCCTCTGGTGCAACCGAACATTCCCCTCCCCCTCCCCCTCCCCTCCTTTCTAGCCCTCCCAAAGCCGTCCACAGATTGAGTCCAGCATTAGAATGTAAGACCACGGGCCCGGAAGTAGATTGATATGGCCGTTAATGAACGTCCGTCCACAGCTGGAGCCGTGACCAGCATAATAATAAACATCTGAGCACCGGAGCGACTGGATGTCGTTTCCTTCTTCTGTTGTAAAAATGCATGTACCCATTCGTTTTAAGCTGTGAGGGGCCGTGGGGCAGTGATACGGAGAAATGAGGTGTGAGCGAGGACGGTTTTGATCTGTCGATGGGTAAAAAAATGGGGGTTAAGAAACATACGGGGGATGGGGGAGGGGGGTGTAGCGCGGATTCTTCTCCTCCCCTCCCCCAACCACCACCACCACCACTATCAGGTACGCCGTTGTGTGTGGTGCGTGCGAGAAATTTCATTGTATCGACGCAGCAGATATTGTAGTCACATGATCTTCTTGGGTGGGCAGCAGGCGAGTAGAAAGAGAGTGAGAGAGAGATGCAGAACTCATTCCAAGCGTTTTGTCAAAGTGTGGTGAAAGCGTTCAAAGGGGGGGTCGGGTCGGGTCGGGTCGGAGAGCCAAGAGACCCAGAGATGAGGGAAACGTTCAGTTAACAAGGTTGAAGGAAATCATCACCAGTTTTTTTTTTCCCTTAATTATTTTTTTTTTGTTGTTAGGAAACAAATTAGATTGAGAAACTATTGTTATTTTATGGTGGAAGCCAAAGTAGTTGCTCTTTTAAAAAAAAAAAAACCAAACCAAACAAACAAAAATACTCGAATGGTGTTTTATTTTCTCTCCTTTTCGCATTGACCTTTATTTAACCTTTTTTATTTTTTTTAAAAAAGGTGCAAGATTTTAGTAGACACGCTATGTTTTTGTTTGTGTGAAAGAGAAGATTCAAAATTGCACGTGGATGTGTTATTAGTGCCCGATATGGCACCACGAGAGATATAGCGGGAACTTTTAGCCATGACCTGAGATCGAACCAGGTACCCTCAGATCGGCAGTCGAGCGTTTTACCGACCAACCACACTTCCAACGACACACTTTTAAAGAAACACTTCTAAAGACACACTTCTAAAGACACATTTCTAAAGACACATTTCTAAAGACACATCTCTAAAGACACACTTCTAAAGACACACTTCTAAAGGGATATTTGAAAAAATATATTATTTAGAATTTAGAACTATTGTCAGTGGCGTCACTAGGGGAATTAATTTATTAATGTATTTCATATTTTCTAAGCATGGGATCTCCATTCTTTTTTAATAACATTTTGACAAACTTATCATTAAGAATAGAGATGGTCCAGACTTATGAAGCCATGTTCAGAATCATTCTGAGATATTTGGGAATCCTAGGCAACACTGAGTGTCGGGGCCCTGATGCCACCAAATTCGATAAACAAATCTGTTTAATTCGGGAGCCCTTCAACTGTATGACTAATATAAGGTGTTCTATTTTGCCTACGTATTAGAAATTTTTTTGATTCAAACTGATTGTATATAGCACAAACATTTTTGTTTTGGTGCCATGTTATATAAACTTCATTAAGTTTTTTTTTCTTATTCCCCTAACACAGAGAGTCTTAAAGAAAAAAAAGACTTTCAAAAGAGGTTTAAACTTGGGTTTGCCGACGAGGGGCCCCCTTTTTTTTACAGGATGAGGCACTAAGCGCCCCCCCCCTTGTGCTCGGCGTTAGATCCGCCTCTGGTTACACATATCTATTTACATTTTGGCACAAAAATTACTCCAAGCAGTGGCATCGATAACGATTTGGGGGCCCAAACGAATTGATGAGGAGGGCCCTCTTACGAAAAATCCCCCCTTTTTGCCAATTCTCCCTCTTAAGTATACGCCGCGCCACGGGGCGCTACGCCCCCCCCCCCCACATGACGCCCATGTGTGCGACTGATTCATAGTCAACAAACAGTCATCTTTTGTTTTTTTTTAAACCTTCCAGGTTAATAGAAAGGCGAGCGTAGCCAGTGTTTACAGGCTGCTACATCAAATTTGTAGAACGCCACTCCTGTGTGGCAGGAGGGGGGGGAGGGGAATGTTGTGTGTGTGTGTGTGGGGGGGGGGGCTATCAGACTTCCGCTCGATGGCGGCTGTAATTAACCCGCTTCATGGCGCTGTAACGATGATATCTATGACGTGTTTGATAATCTTAATGACGCTCCCCCCAGATGTTTTATGAAACGTCATAGAAGGGACAGGTGATGCCAAAACACTCTAGTCTATCGCGGAATAAACCCCCCATGAGTGGTTTGACTACTTATCTATATGTGAGGTATAAATGACTTATTAACCAACTGGGGGGGGGGGGGATAACACTCCAAAGTATTTCAACACGCAGTACCGTGTGTGTATGTTGTTATTTCCCCCCCCCCCTAATCATTATGTATTTATTTGTTTCACTACAAAGGACATTGTAACAATTATTCAAAACACAATTACATAATTGTACTCAATCATCGACTGTCATTTATTCGATCACAAAGTTTGTTAGAATTTAGAAGTTTTAGTTTAATAAGTACGGATGTAGACAAAAATAAGCTTAGCAGACACCTTAGAAAAGTGTGTAAGAGTGAGCAGACACCTTAGAAAAGTGTGTAAGAGTGAGCAGACACCTTAGAAAAGTGTGTAAGAGTGAGCAGACACCTTAGAAAAGTGTGTAAGAGTGAGCAGACACCTTAGAAAAGTGTGTAAGAGTGAGCAGACACCATAGAAAGTGTGTAAGAGTGAGCAGACACCTTACAAAAGTGTGTAAGAGTGAGCAGACACCTTAGAAAAGTGTGCAAGAGTGAGCAGACACCTTAGAAAAGTGTGTAAGATTAGCAGGCAACGTAGAAAATTCTATAAGAGTGAGCATACGCCTTAGAAAAGTGTGTAAAAGTTTCATCTGTTAGCTTTTATAATAATATATATCACATTTTTTTTTAATTCTAGAGTTAACCTATCGTAGTGTTTTCAGAAGATGTACTACAGAGACACGCCTCAAGTGGCCTCAACTGACCTGGGATTCGATGTAAATATATATATTAATAATCTGGATCATGCATCTGTCATTGGTGATCCATAGGACTTTTTATTCTACAGTATTAGTTGGTCCACGCCAAAAGGTGGTCCATATCACATGTTGGTCTGCATCACTTTTTGGTCCATATCACATGTTGGTCTGCATCACTTGTTGGTCCATATCACATGTTGGTCTGCATCACTTTTTGGTCCATATCACATGTTGGTCTGCATCACTTGTTGGTCCATATCACATGTTGGTCTGCATCACTTGTTGGTCCATATTACATGTTGGTTTACACCATGTTTTGGTCCATATCACATGTTGGTCTGCATCACTTGTTGGTCCATATTACATGCTGTTTTACATCACTTGTTGGTCCATATCACATGTTGGTCTGCATCACTTGTTGGTCCATATCACATGTTGGTCTGCATCACTTGTTGGTCCATATTACATGTTGGTTTACACCACTTTTTGGTCCATATCACATGCTGGTTTACATCACATGTTGGTTTAAATCACTTGTTGGTCCATATCACATGTTGGTCTGCATCACTTGTTGGTCCATATTACATGTTGGTTTACACCACTTTTTGGTCCATATCACATGCTGGTTTACATCACATGTTGGTTTACACCACTTTTTGGTCCATATCACATGTTGGTTTACACCACTTGTTGGTCCACATCACATGTTGGTTTACATCACTTGTTGGTCCATATCACATGTTGGTTTACACCACTTTTTGTGGACCATATCACATGTTGGTATACACCACTTGTTGGTCCACATCACAAGCTGATCCACACCACTTGTGGGCCTACACCACACGATGGTCCACATCACCTGATGGTCCCCACCACTTGTCGTCCACATCACCTGTTGGTTCTCACTTCCTGTTCATATGTTGCACTTGTTGAAGCACGACTCAGTTCTGTGCATGGCAACCTTCTTGTATTACCGTGGTTATAAAAAATGTATCATAATAAAATGTGACATTAGTGAGTTATATAAACGGCCACTTTTCATAATCACCACTCTAGAAATAACCAAGTACAAACAAACCCTCTTGAACAAAAACTTCAGGTAACCATAAAGATAACATTTAACAAATGCCATCAATTCGTCATTAACCAGAGACTCGACACTTGTACTTCTTGTCTTTAATTAATAATCAATTTCTCAACGAAAAAAAAAAACAAATAATTAGGTACCGCCAACGCGCCCCCCACCCCCCCCCCTTTCCCTGTTCATACTCCCACGCCCCTTGTTAATTTTCTCTTCACAACACTTCACTTGGCAGGGATCGCCCCCGTGGAGTCCATACCTTGATTTGAGTAGATCCTAAATACAGGTGGGGAAAAAGAAGCGAAGCACAGTGGAATTCATCTCTGATAGGGGTGGGGAGTGGAGAGGGTGTGGGGGTGGGGGGTAGTGGTAGAGGTTGAATTAATGAGAACTGTGAAAGGGAGAAATGTCAAGACAATCGACCCTTTAAGCCAACAGATCACGTGACTTCGGTAATCCATAGGTATCCATGTAATGCTTTGTATTGGTTTACGTCCCCCCCACCACACACACACATGCACCATCAGACAACCCACTTCTTATGTTACGTTGCGTCCAAAGCCGCCGCCAACTCCGAAACGTGCCGCTATAGACAGAAACACCGCCCTCTTAAAACATGGGTGGCCCACAGAAGCAGTCAGCAGCAATTCCAGCTATCCCATAAACTATCTCACAGGTGGTCGACCTGTATAGTTGTTGTTTTTTTTTTGCTTTAAATCTGAGTTTCTGACGTCACGTTGTATCACCTCAACCCCACCCCCTCTTCCCACACACACACACCCACACACACACACACACACAAATCTAGTCATTACATCTCAAAGTTAAAGAGAAAAAAAAAAGTGAAGAAATATCACGTTCATTAAAAATAAAAGGATTGGAGTTGATATGGGATGGTGTGAGTGTAGGGGTGGGGGCGCGGCAAAATGAGGGTTGGGAAAATATTCTACAAATATCCAATACGGAAATTTCTCGTCCCCTAAGAAGTCGTTATTTTACTGTGCCATTGTTGAGCTATCGATAACAGCTCTACTAGTTCACAATCATCATTCTGAAAAATAATTGACCATAACCAAAATATCAAAGTCTCACTTTTTAATTAGAAACTATTATCAAAACTGGTGAATATAGACTAATTCTTTTTGCCAAAGACTTAACTGATCCAGCTTCTTGGAATTTTTTCGGATGGATGATTTTTTTGGCCTGTAAAATAACGTAGGGTTGTCATTGAACTGTAACAGAGATGTCGATGAGACACGAATTCTGTTGTTGTTTTTTTAGTCAACTTTGAAGAATACTTTAAAGATAGTGAGTGACGCACACCGGCTCCCTCTGAACTAAAATGTTTCTGAATATTTATATCTCCCTGACTCGGGCCTATTAGAAATCTAGATAATTCATTCAACAACACCGGAACTAGTCGCTCTCCAAATCAGTTTGTTATGCCCCGTACACAAACTAAACAATGATTTATAAAACAAAACTAAAACTAATTATCGCATGATTGATTATTAATTTTTTTAGAAGTAAATTTGATACTATTTTTAGAGCAATACCGATGTATTTTTTTAAAATTAATTAAAACTTTGACTTATCAATGCAGAACTCTACCCCCCCCCCTTCCAACACAATAATCTCTTTTCATTCGTAGAAATCGAAGCTTGTCGCTGCTTTTATTTCAAAAGACTGCACAGTCAGACTGAATGGAAACAACCACGGATAATTGAAATGGGCGATTTCAGGACAGTCCATTTGAAGCAATATGTAAATGATTTATGATTATTAGTACACAAACACACAACTAAAACTATATTGTTGTTTCGATTTATGTAGCTAACACGTATTCTAATCAGAAATAAGGGGGAAAAGATTTTAAAATACAATAACGTGAGAACCCATGTTTTGTTCCTCAGTCACCAACCTGAGAACCCATGTTTTTCCCAGTCCTTTCAACTAGCACACCCCCACCCCCAACCAACTCTTTCCTCTTTTCCGTTTTACGAAGTAAAACTCCACTCAAACACACACACCTTGATCCTGTCACCCCAACGTAACCCAACCCTACATGCTGGTTCAAGACACACGGACACAATAACCAGCCCACCTACGTACAACAAGACAGAACGCCTATGCCCCGAATGAGATATTTTGTGTCTGCCGAACAACAAAACAATATTTATCTTTGACACTGGAAACAGTTGACTCTAGGGGAAGCTAAACGTAAAGGTCAGAATTTGTGCGAAACTTACCCCATCCCTCCTGTTTGTTTTAACAGCGGGGGGCAGCCACGGGGTCTGACGAGCAGGAAATGTTATCAGAAACAATCGGTTGAGATTTTGTTTTTTTCAATATAGGAGGGCCCGAATAATTTAAACACGTATTATTATTATTATTTTCCTTTGATGGGGGACATTTGATCTCATGCGCATGTTTTTTTTAAAGTTCGGTAAGCACGTATATAATAGGTACTTTATGTTATGATGGGGTTGTGTCCCTGTTGGTCCCATTACCTATGCTGGGAAAATCCAAGCATTCTTTATTATTTTTTTAGCGACGCTGATAATATTGTTTTTAATGATTTTTTCTATTTCATTTGGATTAAAAAAAGTTTTTTTTTATTTCTGCTATCACCACCGATATCCCCCAAACCCTCGACTCAACACAATCTACATAATTATTGATTTTTTTTTAAATTACCCCAGTTGTTATCTTATTCTTGCCCTCTTCTCAGCATGTTAATCACAAACGTGCATCATTTTAATGATATTAATTACAGACACACATTATTCATGCTCAGTCGCAAACATTTATCCATTGTTAGTGAATCCTTTGAATCAGGGGTGGGCAAACTACGGCCCGCGGGCAGCATGCGGCCCGTCAGAGTATAGTGTCCGGCCTGTATGCATGTACTTTTGCGATCCTATGTTGATATTAATTTTCTTGTATGAAAATAAACAAGTATAAGAACAGATCGATGTTGACTGACTGTAATTTAAATGTGTTGACACATCATTACTTACATAGTCCCAGAACATTATCCAAAATTGTGAACATACTTCTCATTTATTATAATTGTACTTTGTGGTCAGCTTATATGTGAAAATAATTTCATTCGTCTTCAAAATTATTATATCAGGTAACAATAAACGTTTGTTGAAAAAATTATGAATAGTAAAGTCTTATTATCAAATTAGCAACAGATTTAGTTCGTATTTTAAAATGGAATGTACATGTGTAATAGAATGTGAATTAAAATGACAAATACATGGTTATTATCATTAGTTAATATTTTCATACGTTGTAAATTGTAATTGAAGTAGACGAAATATATATGCGGCCCGTCGATAAAAATCAAGTTTTCAATGTGGCCCTCCGTAGAAAATGTTTGTCCACCCCTGCTTTGAATGATAGACGCATTTTATGTACTTTCAAAATGTCATGTGTGTGTGTGTTTAAATAACCCGAGTAAACATGACGAAACAGTTATTGGTTATGGAGAAGAGAGACCCAGTTTTCAAATACAGTGGATTCCGCTTAATTGGGACACATCGGGACCGAGGGTTTTTGTCCCAATCAAGCGGCTGTCCCAATTAAACATACAAATTTACTATTGGCTTCTTGGTTTGGTTTCTTAGAGATTTGTCCCAAATAAGCGGCTGTCCCAATTAAACATACAAATTTACTATTGGCTTCTTGGTTTGGTTTCATTGAGATTTGTCCCAAATAAGCGGCTGTCCCAATTAAGCGGAATCCACTGTATTACAAAGCGCCCAAATATTTGTCAGAGTCGGCCTTAATAGCTTTAATACCATGGCCCCTCAAATGTGCATCTGCCCAGAATCCCTCAACATCGTTAGAAATGCCCTTGTATAACTAGGTGAGCACACATGTCTAAGCGTATGGCTGTATCTAGAAATCAAATGTTTATTATAAGCATGTGTGTTACATCTTTGTGACTTAATGTGTCAAACATCGGACACAACCAGTCAACAGCTGCTAACAATGTGTTATTAATAGATTCGCTGTTAATTCCAGTTGTCTTGTTGTAGCACCAACTAAAAACATTTTGATAAAAAAAAAATAAAGCTGGCAATCTATAAGATAAATGTACCAAACTTTCCATACACATTTATTTCTACATCCCTAAAGATGTTCATCTTATTGTGGGCTTATAATTCGGTATTTGGCGTAAACGATTTTTCCTAAAAAATTTGTTACCATCATGATCATTTCTTGCTTTTTTAAAAAAAACAAACATTATACATCAAAGCTAGATTTAATGTTTACTTGATAGAATTGCGAATCTTAGGTTTGTGACATAAAGAGCATCAGTCCAAGAAATAGGTTCAATATGCACTTTTTATGAAGGCTACCTTTTAATAATGGCCGAGTTGAAGATAAAAAGTAAAGTTCCCTTAGCCCTAAAGGGCCATCGGGGCAGATGAAGTGTAGAATTCATCTGTTTCTTTAACCTCGGCATATGAAGGGATTGTGTGGTGAGCACAACGAACGCCCAGCCGCCTTTACTTCCCCAACTAAAGTCAGGTACCCATTTAAAGCTGGGTGGACTTGTGGGACAACTTTGAAACAAATTTCACCTGGAAAAATTCCCATGGTTCTCACCGAGGATCGAACCCAGAACTCTCAGGTCGACAGTCGGGAATCTACACCACTCGGCCATTTGTCCGACTGAGTTGAAGATAGATTTTTTTTTTATAAATTGGAATTCATATAACTATCCGAATAAATGACTATGCTCTAATTTAGACATGTCAAATTAATCTTTTAAGTTTACACGTGTGGCACTATTAAAGAATACATAAGTTGGCATAAATTTCGTTTCAGATTTTCAACCTATGGATGGATTATTTGTCGGATTTCAAATCATGATTAAATTTCTAGATGCAATAAACTGGTTTACTGGCTCATAAGAGCGGTGCAATGGATGACGTAAAGCAACATTTTTTACCCTGAGCAAAATAATAACCAAATAATAACCAGCGCCCCCCCCCCCATAAGAACCAATACAAAGCATTACATGGATACCTATGGATTACCAAGTCTTTAGGAGGGCTATCTTGAAGATGCGCCAATAAGTAGTTGTTAATGACCCATTCACCAATAACGACAAGAGAAATCTTTTTATATAAAGATCTGGGTTACAGGTTCGACTCCAGGTGTGTACAGTCACATACCTATATCTCCCGTGGTGCTTCCATGGCTATTGCACCACCGGATTAGGTGGGGGGATGAAAGAATGGACACTGCAAAAACCGCCCCATCAAATTTTATAGGATCTAAGAGATAAACGTCTCATTCTAAGAAAAAAAAAGAATTTCAAAGACAAAGTGTGAGTGACGGGTCGCAGTTAAGACTGGCTCGATTTAATTATATGATGGGCGTTGAGACATAACGTTTAATGATTTGTGAAACTGTTTTAGCGAAAGTTTTATGAATTCGAAAATGATTCAAGCAAAAAGTTCAATTTATTCTGAAATTATCATAGAGAACCCATTTGTGTGCTGTCCTGAATTAATTCTAATAAGTTATGGAAATGAAACATATCATTTAATGTCTCGCACATTTGTTAAAATATTTTAATCTTCATGATTACATACTGTTACGTTGAGAAGTTACCCCCCCCCCCTTTTGCACACGCACCTCCCGCCAGTAGCGAGTGACTCATCAGTTGACCATGGAACATAACCCAGGGTCATGGTCAGAAATGTTACATCTAGAATTTACCCTCCCCTCCCCGTTTCCACCTCCACTGCCAATTTGAATTTACCCCGCCAATACGGACCCTCTCGCTCCTCATCAGTTGACCATGGAGATGTTACGTCAAGAATTCACCGCACCTTCCCCCCCCCATATAACGTGTCAAACTTAACCCCTTCCATACTAGTTAAAAGTTGTTTCTATCAGCTCTCGCTGCCTTTGCACACGGACTATCTACCACTGTCCCATTATCTACTATTCCCCGTACCCTAATGACTCATGCTAGCTGTCCCACCTCCCCCGCACGGACTAAGTCCCCCCCCTTTGCACACGGATTATCTACGGTCCCACTCGCATCCCGCCAGCCTTTATAAAGTGGACCCAGAATGTATCTCGAGAGAGGGCGGCCCACAGAGAGAGTAGGGAGTCGGCCCCGCATACTTAGAACGGAGGGCGGCCCAGTAGACTTAGGGAAGTTTATAGAATATATATACTTAGAGTAGACTTGGATTGTTAGACTTGTAAAATATTATCATAGTACATTAAATCAGTGTTGTAAAGTACCCTCCTAAGAGTTGCGTTGTTATATACTAGTACCTATACCAGTGAGTTAGAGTTAAAGATTTGGTAATTAAGTTAAATTACCTGGCGAGCCTGCTATACATAGATATATATTAAATACATAACGCCACATTTGGCGAGCCTGCCCAAAGAGCCACTGAATCTTCTGAGACGTTGCCGTCGCAGTCACCACCCAAGTCATCAGGAGTCATACCGGACTCACCCACAGTCATCAGGAGTCATACCGGACTCACCCAAGTCTTCAGGAGTCATACCGGACTCACCCAAGTCATCAGGAGTCATACCGGACTCACCCAAGTCTTCAGGAGTCATACCGGACTCACCCAAGTCACCAGGAGTCATACCGGACTCACCCAAGTCATCAGGAGTCATACCGGACTCACCCAAGTCTACATGAGTCATACCTGACTCACCTACGTAAGCAGGAGTCACCGACTTAAACCAGCTCAGCGATCATCGGATCAAACAGAGAGTGAGACAGTCAGTCTGTGAGGATTCGTAAAAACCAGATAAGTTTCAATTTTCTCTTAGTGCACTATCAAATGTCTCGTTTATTTTGAATCTTTCTAAATATTTTGTTAGTAGTCTCTCCCTGAGCACATCTTTGTTACTTGTGTAACAGAGTGGCAAATCGGTGCTCGGAGAGATTACATTACATTTATTTGTTAGATTATTACTGTATAGTTTTGTATATGTGACAGTATTGTTTTATTTGTTGTTACTATCAGTTACTCTGCCTTTTGTCTTGTGTACTTTGTATTGTATTTGTACCCAGGAATTTTTTTTTCTCGTTTGTTTAACTGAATAGTGTGTATATCAAATAGTTTAGAACCATAGTATTTAATTAAAGTTATATATTAAGGTAAGTCACAGTAGCATATTTAGCTTGTAGTTTACCTAGGTCTAGAAGAATGTCATCGTTCGCACATTTCGTGTCACTAGGACAATCATTAGGGATAGAGCCAAAGAAATTAGAGAAATGTGCGTAGGATAGATTAGATAAAGAACAGGCTAGATTAGATAAAGAACAGGATAGATTACGACAGGAATCTAGTAGATTAGAGCTGGAGCGAAGTCGGGAAATAGCTCAAACCCAATTAAAAATCAAAGAATTAGAGCTAGATAATTATTTAAGGAATAGCCAGTGCAATAACCCCAACCCTCTACCGCCCATCACCCCACAATCAATTATAGACCAAAGTCTTCCCATTAGAACAGCCCAAGACAAATGTCACATATTTGACGAGACAAAGACGGCAGTAGACCACGAAGAACTGATGGCAGGTTTCCATGTATTTGAAAGGACGAATGAAGAAATTATGTACAAGGCTACTAAGATAATGCAGGCAGAAAGAGAGAAACATGATATAAATAATATACAAGAAGAAAATGAGAAGCTACGTCTAGAAAATAAACGACTTAAATCAGAGAAAGATATGTTGCAGGCTGAATTGAATAGATTGAACTTGGAGAAAGACACACATAGTAAACTAAAGACTAGCAGTTCTTTAGAAGGCCTACCACTTAGGGTGGATGCACATAGAAAAACTATTGCACTTACTTATTAAGAAAATAGAGGTAGAATCACCAGTGGTTGTAAACAAAGGAGATACAGACGCTAACTATGGACAAATACGTAACAGCGCTATACACAGAAGTAAAGATGATAAAGTAATGAAGCCAGTGAATAGAGAAAGAGAACACATAAATAAAGAAATAAACAGGTCAAAATTTAGTAGAAAGATGTCTCCAGTTATGGATCCTATTAGTAAACAAAGTAACCAGGTAACACAACGAAAAACAGCATTTCAAGGGAGTTTTAAACATGTAGCTAATCAAAGTCAGTCAGTGGGAGAAGATGAACAATGGCAGAGAATTAGATTTAGAGGGAAAAATCACAATACACCTAGAATAGTAGTCGTTAGGAAGAACGATAGCTACAATAGCGATATGCCCATAGAACATGTTAAGACAGACAGATGTGATTATGAAATTAGACGACAATTTAATGAAAAAGGGAAATGTTGCGAAAAAGAGAATTTGTTGAAGAGTAGACAAATGAAGACACAGTGTAGACATGGTACGAATGACGTGTTTCTGTATAGGGGTAGATACGACCCACGACATCATGATGGTAGAAGAATAAACTACACTTGCCGAGGGGATGATAGTCTAAGTTACTGCTATAGAAATATGGGTAAAAACTTATATGATAGGCGAAGGGTAGAGCAATGCTTTAGGCCTCATTACCCTGATCAGTGTTTCGCTTCTAAGTCAGTACCAAGAAATAATCGGGTGGATAACGACTTTTATCAAATGAGAAAGCCTAGATATGGGTTATTTCAAGACAGGGAGAGAAAGTTGAATTGCAACTGGCGGGAGCATACGGTAAAATAGCTCCTGGGCCACTTGACATCCTTTTTCCATACGTACCATTAGAGTATAAAAGTAGGTGTAAATAATTTAAACAAAGATAATGCCGTAGTTTATATGATACCTCATCCCTTTAAGTGAGACGTAAATGTTGCCAAGATACTAAGGTTTAGAAAGAGTTTTATAGATTAAATGCGTGACGAAACAAGGTAAGTGATATAGGGAACTATAGGTAGTAACTGAATTAAGTAAGATCAGTTAGGGCCAGAAGGATGCACGGTAAGTCTAGTTGTGTTGTTTGTTTGACTAAGTGCACTAAGAGTAATAAGCCCAACATTTTTTTTTCCCCTCGTAAACGTAAGCAAAATTTTCCCATTCTATAAATAGAGTAGTTTTTCACAGACTGACCACAGCCTTTAAAAGTTACTACGCGTCTCCCACCACGCCAGAGACGATTACGTCATACACCACGGTCTACCATACAGCAGAACAGTGCTGAGAGTCAAGAGTTATCGTTCGCCCTTGAAAACAGTGACCACTGTAAGACCACGCCTCTTAACTTGACCTCTCACCTGTTGACTACCTCAGTCGATCAGACATAGTTTATCCCAGATGACCACACCGTCAAAGAAAGAAAAGGAAAACTATGAACTAAATAACATTTTTTTTTCTTTTCTCTTCCCAAGTCTAATTTTAGTAATTGATGTCATATTATCAGTAGTATTTTTTTTTGTCTCTTTCTCATTTCCTTCTCAATTTGAATTTTATTGATTGATGTCATGTATATTATGTGTACATTTATATGCCTAGATGTGTCTAGTATTTTTTGATGTTTTATGACGTGCCTAGGGCATAGTGCTTTTAGCTAAGATATAGTATAAAATGTTTTTGTTTGTTTCGTAACACGAAACTTGGGATGAAGGGAGGTGTTACGTTGAGAAGTTACCCCCCCCCTTTGCACACGCACCTCCCGCCAGTAGCGAGTGACTCATCAGTTGACCATGGAACATAACCCAGGGTCATGGTCAGAAATGTTACATCTAGAATTTACCCTCCCCTCCCCGTTTCCACCTCCACTGCCAATTTAAATTTACCCCGCCAATACGGACCCTCTCGCTCCTCATCAGTTGACCATGGAGATGTTTCGTCAAGAATTCACCGCACCTTCCCCCCCCCCCCCCATATAACGTGTGAAACTTAACCCCTTCTATACTAGTTAAAAGTTGTTTCTATCAGCTCTCGCTGCCTTTGCACACGGACTATCTACCACTGTCCCATTATCTACTATTCCCCGTACCCTAATGACTCATGCTAGCTGTCCCACCTCCCCCGCACGGACTAAGTCCCCCCCCTTTGCACACGGATTATCTACGGTCCCACTCGCATCCCGCCAGCCTTTATAAAGTGGACCCAGAATGTATCTCGAGAGAGGGCGGCCCACAGAGAGAGTAGGGAGTCGGCCCCGCATACTTAGAACGGAGGGCGGCCCAGTAGACTTAGGGAAGTTTATAGAATATATTATACTTAGAGTAGACTTGGATTGTTAGACTTGTAAAATATTATCATAGTACATTAAATCAGTGTTGTAAAGTACCCTCCTAAGAGTTGTGTTGTTATATACTAGTACCTATACCAGTGAGTTAGAGTTAAAGATTTGGTAATTAAGTTAAATTACCTGGCGAGCCTGCTATACATAGATATATATTAAATACATAACGCCACACATACATTTTCAAAGTCACAAACAAAAATCTTCAACATGAAACAAAACATCAATTACATTTAGTTGTGAAAATTTGACAAGTTTTACATTTTTGCCTCGATTGATTTAAATCACTACACAAACACAAATATTGTAATACTTAAGTAACTTGCATTGAACACACAATAAAATTACAGTGGTCCAGCGCTTAACAAACTTACTCTGTTTTGGCGAAATCAAGCAGGAGAAACTCATTATCCAATAGACTTCTTTAGTCATTAATATAATTTGTTGCACGTTGACATAAAAAATAAAGGAAAAAAGTAACACCCATTAAAAAAGCAAATACATGTACTAGTGTAACAATCACCCAACAAATACTGCAAATTTTATTATAAAATATACTTCTTTATCAATGTGTTCCAATTTTTTCTTATATAAAACTCTTCGCACAGCCCCCCCCCCAAACAAAATCCTGGCTACGGCCTTGATCACACCAACATGTTATTCCATCCAAATTTAGCACTCACATTCAGAGCTGCAATGGAGTTCTCTCTGACACCCTCTTTTTTTGGAAACAACTTTTATAGGGGATTATACTCAATAGAAACGATTAAAAATATGCAAAACAATAAACCTATTAACAACAAAAAACACGCAGGCACCCTGATTGCATAAAAATTACTAGTAAACTCTCAGATACCAAAAAAACACATCAAAATGGGAAGAATGTGAAAAATATAAGAATGGTTCTTTAAAGCCATTTTAAAAATATGAATTTCATGTAGGACACAAGAGTTCAGTAAGCAAGACCTGCACCCTGCTTACTTGCCAAGGACCACTGTATCAGCTACAATTATTTCAAGATAGTTAAGCAAAACGCCCAAAATGAAAAAAATAATAATTTTAAAGTCAACAAATTTTGGGATAACACTATCTTTAAAATTAATCAAGTTTAAAGTAATCTTCAGTGTAACACTCACATATGAGAAACATCAGAAAAACAATACTGTGCACAATTATTTTATGCCAAACTCTACAAAAATTCAGTCCATTTTAAGAATCCTCCATTGTGTGCTTTTCTTGGTTAATAGGTTAATTTTTCCAGCAACTGAGTAGCACAATGTAGTGTCAATAACACAGCTCGCAAACCGTTTTAAGAACTAAGATTTTTTTTTCTTTCTGTGACTGGACTTTTTGGCAGTCTCCCCTCCTGACTCGGCCTCTGATTCTGAGGAGGACGAAGAAGAAGAGGAACTGGAGTCTGATGAGGAGTCAGAGGATGAGGATGATTCAGAAGAGGATGAGTTTGATGATGAGTCATCTTCAGAGTCTGAGCTGGAATCGTCATCACTATCACTGGAGCTGTCGCTTGAATCAGACCCAGAAGATGAAGAAGAGCTGGAGTCCCCATCAGAGCTGAAAAAAAAATTTATATAATATAGTTTTAATTCATCTCGCATGAATCTTTCCATTTTAAATTAGTCATCAAATTTTCCCTTTTATTTCCTTTTAATTCTTCTTTATCCTTAGTTACGTATTTTCACTTATGAAGAAGTGCTCATTTCGGACAGTTTAGATTATTTAGATGTGTGCTCACATTTTTTACTTATCACTTTACTCAGTTTAGTGGAAACCCTTAAAGTAAAAGGAAAATATGGTTAAAATGAATACAAAATATTAATTGAAAGCTGGCAATGGCATAGCAATAAAAAAGATATTGAAATCTAAGTCAACAAATAATGATACATCTATTTTCTTTAGAAAAGTGACTTTGTTGACTTAAAAAGAATGTCTAGGGAGAAAATTATCATTTCAGTGTAGTAATAAGAAGTATAAAGAAGATGAAATATCAATTAATTATGTCAATGAACAAATTCTTGATAAAACCATTTGTGCATACATTTCATAAATCAGCAATCGGTTTTTATGAAGGACATTATGAGATCGATTTGTGCTCAGAAAAGGGTAATTGTGAGGTTAGCAGCCGGCTTTACTTTAACCAAGTCAGGTTTAAAGCTGCCGTATTTTTCGCCGTATAAGACGCTCCGGCATATAAGACGCACCCAATTTTAAAGGAGGAAAATCTAGAAAAAAAAAGATTCTGAACCAAATACTGTACTAAAATATTTTATATCAACTGTATAAAGTAAACAGCAGACGGCACATTATGACGTAGGGAGGGCGGTGTGTCTTCTCCCCATGATTCAGGGGCGGAGCTTGTGGAGCCATTCTTCTGCCCATCAATCATGGGCCTCCAATAGACTAGTGGGGGCGGAGCAAGACCGGCAGTATGAGGTAGGGAGGGCGGTATCTTCTCCCCGGGATTCGGGGGCGGAGCAATCATTCTGCCCATCAATCACGGGCATCCAATCAGCGGGGCGGGGCAGAGTACGGACATCAGTAAGCATTGGCTGGAGGAGGCGGAACCAGGAGGCAGACATGCGGACATTTCAGGGCAGCATGGATTGATCGGGTGCCCGGGAAGCGGCGAAATGTGCCCACACTGCCCAGCAAGGAGTGAGACTGCTCGGGGAGACATGAGGGAAGCCCGAACACACACAGCCTGGCCGTGCAGGGAGGGTCACAGAAGTCACCACAGCCCGCAGTACGTGCCCCAAATCCAGCCCGCAGTACGTGCCCCAAATCCAGCCCGCAGCACACACTGCATAAGGAGAGGACTGCGAGTAAGCGCCACACAAAGTTGGGGGCAGTTTTAATGCATGTAAAATGTGTATTTGCCGTATAAGACGCACCAACTCCCCCCCCCAGTTTTGGGGAAGAAAAAGTGCGTCTTATACGGCGAAAAATACGGTAGATGGACTTATGGGACATAAACCAACTTTTACTAGGAATAGGAAAAATTCCCTGGGGTCTCACAGAGGATTGAACACTGGCTCTCAGGATGACAGTCGACCTCTCTACACAGCTCAGCCACCTATACTTCAATGTCACTTTGTGGACGCTGAGTATTATAGAAAAAATTAAGGTATAATATTACAAATTAAGTATTTACCTTTTCTTGCTCTTCTTTTTGCTGCTTTGAATTTTCTTTTGCAACACAGAACCTGATTTTGCACTGGAGAGGAAAAATAAATTCATGGTAAAAACTAAATTCAATAAATGTTGACTATTTCCTAACCAATTACAGATTTTTTTTTATTAAAAACTTAAATTGGACATGAAACTAAAGTGTGTCATTGAACTCACTGATGGACATCTCATTAAGGTTTGTTTAGCTTTTGCAAATATCTATGTTTATAAATGTCAGCTTCTGAATGTATGTAAGTAGTACGTATGTATTTATGTCTAAACATAAAAAAAATATTTGACACACCAAGCCTTGTACAGAGGTGGTTAGCCTCATGAGCTAATTTTTATTTTACATGATTTACAACAATACTCTTTAACGTTTGAGTTTCTTTATGTTAACTTCAAACTTTAATTTCTTTAGTAGTTCATATGTTAGTGTGTATAAAATTGATGCAATTTTAATTTATATTATCAATTAGTTGTTATGAAAATAGACCACTTGTACGGTCAAGAGTATAGGTGGTAGACAACATCATACTGAAAAAAAAGACAATTATTAATCAAATTACTCTTTCTTGAATAAAATGGTATCTGTGTGCAGCTTTTATAAACCAATCGCAATGACAATAAGATTTTGTACTGCCAGACAATTAGGAGTAAACAAAGGAAAAGAAAAAAAAATCATTACACCTAACTAGACAGTAAATACATACTGTCCAGAAATACCCAAGAATTCTACCTCCAGCACTTCATATGACAGATTAACACAAACAAAATGAACTTAATGTGAGCTTAAGTAAGCTTTACATACAACACACCAGAATAAAATACACACAATCACTCTAAAAAAAAAAACAGAAACATGCTAGTTTTTTTTTTTTCTATTTCCTATTATGAATTTGATTTAAAGTGTTGAATTGCGCATAACCTACAGCATTTCCAGCTTCGCTTTCTCATCTTCCATCTTTAATCGCTTGTTTAGGAGCTTAGAACGTGAATCTCGCTCAACATATTTTCTCTTGCCTGTACACTGGTAGGTAAAATGGCCTGTCAGTAGACACTTTTGACACTTGTAATCTTCTTGTTTCAAAAGACTGCGGATACAAAATAGAAATCACATTTGTTACAAAGATACTGATAAAAATAGCTTACAAAGATGCAAAAAACTACCCATGTGGTGCCATATATTATAAAATAAATAAAAACCTTTCAAAATATAATTATGAAAATTTAATAAGTGGGATGAAACTGATTGCTACTGGACATTTATTATGAACAAAATTAACAAATCAATACATCAAAAATAAAAAAACAAGGAAATCTTAAATTAAGTTTTTGTTGATTTAATTCTTTAAATTTTAAAATTCAAATATATATATATATATATATTTACTTTATAGTACGTAGGTAAAGTTTACTAAAAAGCTGGTAAAAGTTACAACATTAAAAAAAAAATGTACCACTATAATGTAATATTCAGTAAACGATAATAAGCAACTCATCAGGTCATAAAAAATTGATCACAAACAACCAATAAAAAATGAACACATTATTATCTTTAACATAAACTTATATTCAAATGTATCATCTTTAAACTGGCACAAAATTCACATCACAGAAATAAAACTGAAGCGAAGTAACAAAGTTTCACACTTTTTTACTAGTTTGTGTACACACAGTGGTCTCACAGAGACTCAAGCGCCACTCACTCAAGACAATTCAATGATCAGCTAAAATCAGAAAATCAATACTAAATCACCCTGCCCTAAACCCAATAAATTCCGCTCCAAGGGTGGAAAAATACCAAAGTTAAAGACCATTATCTCAAAGGCTACAAAATCAAGAAAAAAATACCAGAGAAAAGAAAGTGGGAGAAAAAAAAAGATTGTTGGGGTAATTTAAACAACAAAAAGTGTAGGGCCTCTAAAACATTATGTTGATAATATCGTGAAATAAAAGATATGGAAAAATTATCACTTCTTTTACATTACCAGTTCAGGCACTCATCTCTGAGAACAATGTAATTTATGTATAGACACAAATGCATGAGGTGATTTATATAGTGAGCTATAGTATTGAAATTTTGTATAAAATCAAATTAAGTATGTAAAACAACATTAATCTACAACATAGTCCAGCATTATAATTTACCATTCAGTAAGATTGCTATGAGACTATTGCAGTTACATAGATAAACTTGATATCCATTAATGAGTTGTAGCTTTTTTAATGGATTGTATAGTAAACAAACAGCACTAAGACAGTCAAAACTAAATACTGAACAGTTTTCCTAATGCTGAATTTTTTCTTTCTACTCAAGCTTCACAAATGATTAACAAAAAATGCTGTTGAAGGAAAACAACCTAAGAGTGCAGATACATTTTCAAAATAATTGAATTATTTTTTTTATTTTAAATCCCACAAACCAGATGGTTCTAAGCCTCTGATGTGATAGATGGTCGCAGCACTGTCAGGTATGAGGAATTTTTACAGAACATGGAAGTTCCCTTTATGTCTACATGGATGCTTCCATGTCCATTGCACTCCAGACTATGGTGTTGATGATATAAGGGCACCATAAAAAATATCCGATTAGTGGTTATAGGATCTAAGAATGATCATCTCATATTATGATACTACAAATACCATTGTAACATTAGTAAGAGACAATTTTGTATTTTAGCAATGAGACAAGTGGCATTTTCTCCCAATGTATTCTAGAAGTCTCTTATTATTCAAATGAATATCTAGGAGGATTGACAGCCCTGCTCTTAATTATCACCCCAAGCCTAGCTTTGAAATTTTCAGTAAGTAATGGGTGAAGTTACAAGTAACATGTAAATGAAATCCAACATCAAAAAGTTAAACAACTTAGAAACAGAACCGAATATATTAAACTGCCTAATAATACAAACAACCTTTAAAATTTCAACGCATTGCATGTTATTTCTATGTTTTAGTCCTTTCTTTCTGCAGTCTTGTAGCTTACTGACAATTATCCGAGAAGCTAAAGTAACAGGTATTATTTTTGCAACTTATTTTTCAAGCTGAGTTAAGACTTTTCTGTGTGTGTGTGTGTTTTAAGAAAAAAATTGAACAACTCAGTACAGTTATCTTTCAAACATTAGGTGTCCTTGCAATGTATAGAATAATTGAGGTCATAGTGAGTGACAAAGGAAATGACTGGCCCAGGCTTTGCACTTAAGAGGTACACCACTTGGAGATTTTTTATTGTTGCCTAAAAGTTTCAAAACTTATTTTTGTTTCACCCCCCACCACTCAGTACACACTCACTAATGATTTCCCCTTAGCATAGTGCACTGCTTAGACCTCATATGCATACATGATTTAAGTACTACATACATGATTTAAGTACTAATATTAACTTAAAGCAACTTATCAAAATACATTGTTTTTGATGTCTTGATTAGCTTGTTTGAACTACCAAGCCAAGTCCTGCCTTCCCATGGATATTAAAAACAACAACAATTTGATTTTCAGGAACTTGTTTTGCTCTGATTGAACCATTTCACAATAATAACATATGATAGTTGCCAACCATTGCCAGTGGCAAAAAAAAAAATATGGTAAAATCTAGTTTGTGGAGATCTTGCAATTGGATCCAGTAATCTTTTATAAATATGAAAAATATGATTCTTAACTTCAAAGAATTAAAATAAGAACAATTTCCAGAACTGATTCTGCCCCTGACCAGAGGCAAAAAATGTGAAAAATCGCATATTATACAATTTATAAAAAAAAGTTATTTAAAACTAGAACAATTAGAAAAAAAATGATATAAAGATTTTAATACAAACTTATTTGGTATTCTGAGGTATCATTGTATTTATGAACACATTCCACCCCACTGCCTCTCCACCCCACCCACTTCTACAGCAAAAAAATGCAAATAATCAAGTTTTGTGGGGATCAAGCAATGGATCCATCCATTTTATATGATAATATTATAATTATAATGGAGCAAGAACTCATGATTCAAGCAATTAATCTCATATTCTGAGGTAATCGAGCATGCCAGAATCCACCTGAAATGAGCTAGATTATTTATGTATGGGGGTAACCCAGTAATGCCAGCCTAAGCTAAAATCTATAATTTTTTTTTTAAAAAATCATGTTTTACATGAAAATTCTTTCATTTTATACTATATACAAAGAGGAGAAATTTTATTCCAAACTCAAAGGCGAATGAAGTGAAATTTGAAAAATTGTGTAAGAATTGATAAGTTCGTATCTAGAGGTATCACACCCTGAACACCAAAAATGCTACCCTCCTCCAGAGGAAAAAAAAGTGCCACCCCAGCTGACTGCCTTGCCCTATTTACGCCAGTGGACACCTTATTGTTGTTTGTTTTATTTAAGGTTCTAGTCCATATATTCATATAAAAATATCGCAGTGGTTACGGGACCAAGGGGTCCAGGAATAGATGCACTCTAGCACTCTAGACGGACTTTATTTTTTTACAGCTGTGATGTGCGCATGCGCGATAGCTGGACTCTAATTTTTTTTCCGAAAAAAAAATATGGAGTCCCGTTTTTTGATCCCGTAGTCACTTTGTAAAAATATAAATAATACATCATAGACATAGTCGTCATAGACTAACTACAATTACAAGGCTAATAATTTTCTGAAAAATATTCTATTGTTAAACTCACAATAATTACCTTATTTAGTAATTTGTTAGCCAAATAAATTAAATGGGGTATTTTCAGAAAAAGTATCCACCCACAAAACACAAAAATACCATCATACCAGCGGTGCTTTTGTTAAAATAATCATAATCACATAATGAAATGTAAAGGCACTTGTTACTCGACCCTCTAGAGGGTCGACTAAGAGGGTCGACTACTAGCATATGTACGGTCGACCCGTTGCTAATTTTCCGGAGATTTTCGCGCAAATTGATATCTATCTCTATCCCTAACCCTATCCCTAACCCTAATCCTGAAAAAAAAAAAATTTATATATGTCATGTTCCTTATACCCTAATATAATGGTTTATCTGGTCTTCTAACAAGTGCGAAATGTAAATAAACTTTGGGAGTGTTCGTATTGTATACGTAATGCAGCTTTAAAAAAAAAACAACTTACTTTTTATTATGTCTGTTGTCTATAGGTAATCTCATTGGAATATTAGCCATTGTGCTAAATATTATTGGAGTTAAAAAATGTAATAATGCTTATTTACTAAAAAAAAAAATTACAAATTCACAGCATATTGTCTTTTATTATTTTGTATTAAAACAGGAAGTAGAAGATGTCATGGTTAACTAAAATTGTAACCCCTTTTCTTTTCTAGGAAAAGGCAAAACAAAACTCATATTTACGTTTGGAGTTTTTTAATATTTAAAAAATAGAATGCAGTCATTTGATTTTCAGAAAAACGTGTTCGGAAGATTATTTTATTTATCATTAAAAGACTGTATCTTGTTAAATAAGCATTATTTTAAGAATATGGATAAGTTGAGAAGGGGGGGGGAAGAGTTAATATTTAAGAAAGGGAAGTAATCAATGTTAAATTATACATGCTCCCGATCGCATGTGTTTAACGTGGTTAAATGCTCTTGGTTGATTTAAGTATTACCTTACAAGCCGAAAAGCCTACTACGCAGACAAAAGTCCAATTTTCTTCTTATAATCCCATAATTTAAGTTAAAAACATAATCTTTTATAATCTATAATTCATTACGAGATGTTTTGAAGCAGTTGGCTTTATTTAGTTCCATCTACTACTCCCATAATTTTAAATTAAAAAACAAATTCCTTCAAACACAAATCCCTTAGACATTAAATATTAACTTCATAATATATCACAGTACATTTGTTGAATACATGCACTAATAACTTCCTATAAATACTCCTATAAGTTAATATAAAGCCCGCACAACAGTTATGAGATATTTTCCGTAACTAATAAACTATTCGTTCTTTACTTATATACTTATATCTCGCAAAACATTCACGTAAAACAATGTTTCCAATGTGGGGGGGGGGGGGGAAACATGAAAACAATGGGGTAAACCATGACAGTAAACAGCAAGTAAAGTTCCCTAGGCCCTAACGAGGCTATCGGGGCAGATGAAGTGTAGAATTCATCTGTTTCTATAACTTCGGCAGCTGAAGGGATTGTGTGGTTAGCTCAACGCCCAGCCGCCTTTATAGTTCCCCAACTTAAAGTCAGGTACCCATTTAAAGCTGGGTGGACTTGTGGGACGACTTTATACCAAATTTCACCTGGAAAAATTCCATGGGCCTCACTGAGGATCGAACCCAGGACTCTCAGGCCGACAGTCGACCACTCGGCCATCCGTCCCACGACAGTAAACATGCAAGTCTGTTGTTTTTTTTTGTACTAGTTGTACTCAGAATTACGAAAAAAAATTTTTTGGTTACACTGATGTCAAAAGTTGAGGAAACACTGAAATAAAAAAATCAAAACTACTTGATTCACTAATTCATTGAATGTTAACAGATATCATATTTTACTAACTTTCTTCTAAAATTGTGAATGCGAATGAGACTGTAAGTAATTGAGAAAGTAAATATATTCGCGCATCTTTTACATCATGCAATGGGAAAATCCGCATACATCTGTAAGTTAATTACAAGTAATTGCGCTAATAATACTTTCTCACACAGGCGACATTATTGACTACGCCATCATGGCCTTTAAAACTTGTAAAAAAAAAAAAACAACAAATAAATATGGGTCCTTTGAACACCCTACAATTGACTTGACTTGACTTGACCCTAACCCGTGAATGGGTCGTTGGGGCACCGTTGTTGACTGAAAACTAGTTCTCCGGTCCTGAGCTGCCTTTTGGGAGTCGGCGAACGACAGGCCGGTCCATTCTTTGATGTTGTCTTCCCATCTCTTCTTTTGTCTTCCTCTTTTCCTTCCTCCGTTGGAGGAAGATGGTCAGAGTAACCATAAGAGGAAATCTTGCTCCGCTGATCGGCCTATATGACTCAAAGACAGACATAGACGTAGTCACTGATACCTTCAATTCCAAAGTAATTGAAACAGCAAAAGAAATACTTGGTAAGAAGCAAACAATAAAAAAAACACGGGTTACTATTGACATTCTAAGGCTATGTGATGAAAGAAGGAAACTTAAGAGCGCGAAAAATACTACAGAAGGAGCACCCAAATACAAAGCAATCAAAAAGAAGATAAGAAAAGACATGAAGAAAGCAAAAGAGGAATGGATAGAACAACAATCCTCAAACATCGATGACAATTTACAAAAGAACAATTCAAAAAAGGCGTATAAAATTGTCAAGGATTTAACATCCAACTAACAAAGTCGTATCTCAACCATACAGGATAAATCCGCCAAATGTATCGCAGACGAACAAGAAATTCTCACAAGATGGACCGAATATACAATTGGTACATTAAAGCAAAAAAAAAAAAAAGGAACCATATAATATTTATTTAATTATTTAGCCGCTCGAAGACAAAACATATGCCATGTGCACACAAACAGGGAGTGGGAGCAGACGTTTTATGTATAGCCTATGATACTCAGAGGCGTGGCAAGGGGGGGGCATCATGCCATGGGCTATACTCACAAAGTGGCGCCAAATGGTTTATTTAACATATAATATTATATGGTTTTCGAATGTGGAAGGAGGGGGGGGGCGCTAAAAATGTATTTAAAAGGTGCTGTGCCCCGGGCGCGAGTTAATCTCGCTACGGCACTGATGATACTAACCAGAACCATAACCCTGGCCTGTAATCATGAAAGATGTGAGCGAACGGAATGGAACAGAACTCGGATTAATGAGCCTGACTGACCACCATTGACCCGCGCGCAGTAATTTTCCCATGTTTCACACATACTCAATTATCATACTGGCTTTGATATAAAAACGTACTTATTTAAATATTACTCATACATCTGTTTCCATACCCACCACTCACTAGGGACTTTGTAAAAATTCAAAGCATTCACCGAGACTTGTGCACGTGTTTTTCAACAGCCGGGTGTTCAACACTGTCCTGTTGATGATGAAAATGGTCAGCGCTATCATTTTTTTGTCCCCAGATAACTATAAACAAATATTCTATTCACGATGAGTTCTTACCATAATATGCAGAGTTTTTGGAACTTTTCACTACATCATTATTATGACTTTCACAAACACAAGGGAAATGATTATACAATTTCCCACATTTACGTGAATTGCTTCCCTTAATTTAATTTTTCATGTTAAAAGGTTCAGATAATTTACAACGCTAGAAGGTACATTTAAAAAAAAAGTCATACTAAATTCAAGACTACATGGCGAACAATTAACCTACATGGAGACACAACTACATGGATACGCAACTACAAGAACACAACTACAGGGATACTCAACTACCTCATTTTATGGCTTGGGGAGGGATGTTGTGATTAAGCCTGTGGTCAATAAGAGACACAACTACATGGAGACACACCTACATGGAGACAAAACTACAAAGAGACACATCTACAAGAACACAGCTACATAGAGAGAGACACAACTACAATGAGACACAACTACATGGAGACACAACTAAATGGGGACACGTTACAAGGAGACACAACTACATGGAGACACAACTTCTTGGAGACACAACTACATGGATACACACCTACAAGAACACAACTACATGGAGACACAACTACAAGGAGACACAACTGCATGGAGACATAATTAAATGGGGACACGTTACAATGAGACACAACTAGTTGGAGACACAACTACTTGGAGACACAAATACTTGGAGACACAACTACATGGAGACACAATTAAATGGGGAACGTTACAATGAGACACAACTACTTGGAGACACAACTACAAGAACACAACTACATGGAGACACAACTACAAGAACACAACTACAAGGAGACACAACTACATGGAGACACAACTACTTGGAGACACAACTACAAGAACACAACTACAAGGAGACACAACTACATGGAGACACAACTATTTGGAGACACAACTACATGGAGACACACCTACAAGAACAAAACTATAAGGAGACACAACTACATGGAGACACAACTAAATGGGGACACGTTACAAGGAGACACAACTACATGGAGACACAACTTCTCGGAGACACAACTACATGGATACACACCTACAAGAACACAACTACATGGAGACACAACTACAAGGAGACACAACTGCATGGAGACACAATTAAATGGGGACACGTTACAATGAGACACAACTACTTGGAGACACAACTACTTGGAGACACAACTACTTGGAGACACAACTACATGGAGACACAATTAAATGGGGAACGTTACAATGAGACACAACTACTTGGAGACACAACTACATGGAGACACAACTACAAGAACACAACTACAAGGAGACACAACTACTTGGAGACACAACTACAAGAACACAACTACAAGGAGACACAACTACATGGAGACACAACTATTTGGAGACACAACTACATGGAGACACACCTACAAGAACAAAACTACAAAGAGACACAACTACATGGAGACACAACTAAATGGGGCCACGTTACAAGGAGACACAACTACTTGGAGACAAAACTACATGGATACACACCTACAAGAACACAACTGCCTGGAGACACAATTAAAAAGAGACACAACTACACGGAGACACAACTATCTCATTTTATGGCGTAGGGGGGAGAGGGTGGGGTTGTTGTGGCTAGGCCTGTGGTCACTGAGAGGGGCATCCTGTTGTTGTTTATCATATAGTAAATAAAATACTTTATAGAGTCCACTGTAATCAATAAGACAATATTTTAAGATGAAATAGTAATTTTTTTTAAAAATGGACTTAGCGGTAGCCACACTAAATTTAATGAAGAGCCACATGTGGATTTAAAGAACCACTTTAAGCAACTATTGTATGGTAACAGGGGAGAAAATATTCGACCACACAGACATGGCTTCATATTACCTGTAATTGTAAGACGATGAGCTATTACAGAGTTAACACTTGTAAATTTAACATACAGGCAAGGTCGTCATCAGGTTTGGATTGCAGAGGGGGGATGCAAAAGAATTTTTTTTGGATGGCAAGGCTTGGACAATGTTCTACATTCCCTATGCCAAGAGACATTTTTTTTAATAAACAGGCAAACTAGGAGACTTCCTATGACTGCACCCCCCCCCCAACTGATTAGGGAACTCAATTGGTGAGACTTTTGACGGAAAATCTATGTTTTTTTTTTTAGCGGCCCTGGGTTTAAAGGACTTAACTGTTGAGGGGGGGGGGGTGGTTCAGAGTGTAGATGGATATATAGATAGATGAATAGATTAAATAGATAGATACATGCATACATACTTACATATATAAATACATGCATATAAACACACATTCATACACACATACTTACATACATACATACATTCATAATACACATATACATACATGTATGCAATGATTTATTGATTGTATGATTAAAGGATTATAGTATTATAATGCTGCATCATGTTAGATCAAGCTATACTTAAATTACTATGCTCCATTTGATAATATAATATTATTTCTTCAAGTTTTTTGTAAAGATAATTTTTTTTTTCTCATTTCCTCCATTGGTTAACAAAAATTGCATCTATTAAGCTGTGCGTAAAAATAATTACATTTTTTTTGTTTCATTTTTGAACTTCAATTATTTTACAGGGACTCAATTTTATTGCTCCATTTTGGTCACTATGAAGTCAATCTGACCTTTTCTCAAATGTCACTGTTCCGACATGATGTTTTCATTAAAGCTGTTTGCTACTAACATGTGTAATCGATAGATCGATAACGAACCACCTCGTTCGAGACAAAACAAAATAATACAAATCAATCAGTTTGCAAGTGACGCGGCTAATGTATAACTGTCAACGTGCTTGTTAGGATTCTTTGAGCGCTTGAGCGATGCGTAATGTTGGGTGGAATCTTTGTGCGCTGAAGTGATGCGTAGTGTTGGGTGGAATCTTTGTGCGCTTGAGCGATGCACAGTGTTGGATGGAATCTTTATGCGCTTGGGCGATGCATAGTGTTGGGTGTAATCTGTCAGAATAAAGATGCCCGTCGCAGGCAAGGCCCAAGTTGTTGACATAATTAATGGACGAGCCCATTTTGCTGGACAATGCATGAATACATAAGTGATTATTTTTTTTCAAAATGATCGCTTAAGTTCTCCCATACCCCTTTCCTTTTTTCTTCTTTTTTTCTCATCAAAATGTTTTACACCTATTGGTATCTATTGAGAGCGAAAAAATGTTACAAATATTAAAGCACTGACATAGCATCGAACGTTCGAATTGAAAAGAATGTTCGTATTCTCATGTATTTTAAATCTATTCAGTTCGGTTTACAAGTTGATCTACTATTAAGGCGTTCGGAATTCCAAAAAAAAAAAAGAGGGCCGCAATTTTAGCGTCTGCCTCGAGAGGCACTAAAGCTATTTACCGCCAAAGGAGGGGTGGGGGAGGTCACTCATGGTGACAGAAAGCCGAATTCCAGTTTTTCATAAAGTAAAAATACTTTAAACGGCAGCACCATGGTCAAGTTATCATGAATTAGTAAAAGAATAAAAAGTAACTAGGTAATAGGGACCAAAAATTGGCTCATTTGGGAGCAGCACAAAACTCAACAAAGTGCCGCAAGCCACTCTTTGAACGTCATTTGGCTACCTTTGCAATATAGTTTGAGATGTGAGTTAACCTTTTCAAGTGGTAACTTAATTGAAACGAACTAACAAGCTGAGAAAAATGGCTAGGTTCTTATTAATCTGAAAATGTCAATGCTGAGTGAGGAAACATGGTAACAAGTAACAATAAATTACTTTACTGATAAATCAATAGACTTTCTACAAAGTGCAACTGTTTCTGCGCTGTAATGAACTGTACAATAGACTCTCGACTATCCGGAATACAGATTATCCGACCAGAGTAAAAGGACATTTCTAATAAAATGATGTTTTGGAATAGAATGAAAAAACGTTTATCGTATGCATAGAGTGCAGAAAACTAGAACATGTGTATGATGAATACAGCAGAAAACTAGACCATGTATATGAATACAGCAGAAAACTAGACCATGTATATGAATACAGCAGAAAACTAGACCATGTATATGAATACAGCAGAAAACTAGAACATGTGTATGATGAATACAGCAGAAAACTAGACCATGTATATGAATACAGCAGAAAACTAGACCATGTATATGAATACAGCAGAAAACTAGACCATGTATATGAATACAGCAGAAAACTAGACCATGTATATGAATACAGCAGAAAACTAGACCATGTATATGAATACAGCAGAAAACTAGACCATGTATATGAATACAGCAGAAAACTAGATCATGTATATGAATACAGCAGAAAACTAGACCATGCATATGAATACAGCAGAAAACTAGACCATGCATATGAATACAGCAGAAAACTAGACCATGTATATGAATACAGCAGAAAACTAGACCATGTATCTACATCTAACAATAGGTGAGAGGGTTGGCTGGGGTAATACTCTCGTTACTAGATCGAATTGTACGCCACAACGTATCCAACATTATTTCCTAAGAAATGTTTCATGACAGGCCAGAGCAGTGGTAACATTGGACTTGTCAGTTCAGAGTGGTACTAGATGTAGACTCACACTTTGTATGGAACACCCCCCCTCCCCAATCTTCCCCAAGTCGCACTATTTATTAAGAACGCACGAATAACCCAGTCAACTATCGATACACTATTTCTGCTTGTGTCTTATCAAAACATTTTGCCACCTCCCTCCTACACCCTTCGTTTTCTCCTTCATTATCTTTCCTCATCATCCTCACCTTACCACTCTTTCCCTCTTTCTTTCATCCTCTATCTTCCCCCCCTCTCTCTTTCTCTCTCTCTCTATGTCTATGTCTATCGTTTTACTCTTTAAATCCATCACACGTCCATCCATCCACCAATCCACCCACTCGTCCTTCCCCCCCTCCTCTTCACCCCCGTCCTCCTCAGACATAGTGAAGACACAATCAAACCTAGAAAATACAATTTAGCGCCTTAGTGTTCAGGCCCGGTCCAACCATACGTAGTCTGTGGGCAGACACACCAGCCTCGTTCTCACACGTCGGCCATTCGAGTTTAATTGAATTTTGGCGGCTCAGCGAAACCACGTCTTCCCCTCCCCCTTCCCACTCATCTTTAGCCATCCGACTGGAACCTGGCAAACTATTGAATCCTTTAATAATTAAAAGCCAGATTTGGCGTAGATCTCGAAAGAAAAGGACTTGGCCCGTTTGCGAATGTGTTCAAGATAGCACTGGAATTTCGACCCATTTTGATCATTCAGGGCACTTTCTGGTACCGCACCAGCGAGTATTTTTTTTTTCTTACTTAATTATAATTTTATCATTTCAAGTTTTACAGATTTCACAGCTGAAAGTGAATTAAAAGAACAAGTTTCTTGTTTTTATTTCGATACTTTTTGGTATTGACCAATACAGATTGATTATTTTTTAGTTCTACCCACTGGACAGTAATTTAACAGTAACGTCCGATATCTTAAGTCCATCATGGTGTTTCAGGGCCATTAACGCTCGGCTAAAGTGGGTATTTAAAAAAGGCAATACACAACAGTCAGAATAGTCTTTAGGTCTTTTGGGGGCCAAAATTGGAGGCTTCCATAGATGTTTGAGGCCCCACACAAAAGTGTCTGTCGAGGCCAATTTAACCAATTACCGGTAGTAATTGATATAGTCCCTTTGACTGGCATAACCTTAGGCTAGAGGTAGTCGGCTTTCATACCTTAATGACCATTAATTTTCGTAAGCTTTATCCCTAAGTAAGACTAGATTCATGAGTTTCATCCCCCATACTAAATTTATCATTTTTAATATTCCCGTATACCATTGTTACATGTGTGAGGCTATGAGAGTGTGTATACCATTGTTACATGCAGGCTTGCGGAGCCGGAGCCGAGGAGCCGGGAGCCGCTATTTTTTGCTGGAGCCGGAGCCGGAGCCGGAGCAGGAGCCGACAAAATCTGGCGGCTCCACGGCTCCCAAATGTTTTTTTTTTACAGCAGAATTTTTTTTTTAGCTTTAAAATTCCAAATTTGTTTGATTGTTTGCCTCTACAATTTGAAATGTTGTTAAAAAATGATGGCGTGCACGCACATCACCACAAGAATTCTTTAACGGGGAATCGTTTTGTGTTCGTTTTAAATCTTGTTTACCCTCCGAAATTTTTTTAATGGCATGTTATTTTGTTATATATAAAGTTAAAACAGTTTTATTTCATAGAATAACTGTATCAATCATTTAAAATAAAATTTTATTAAGACGACAAATAGAACGTGTCATTTCGTATTATTATTTGACCGCGAATCAGGCCCGTAGCGTGTGTGGGGGCCAGGGGGGCTTAGCTCCCCTTGCCTTTTGTCTGGCCCCCTCTGCTTATTTGCTCTACTTAGTAAAATGTATTACCTGCCCCCCCCCCAGCTATTGCCTGGCCCCTGTTGTAGAATGCCTGGCTCCTGCTGTAGAATTTTCACGCTACGGGGCTGCCGCGAATTTGTAATAGACTATAAACAAAATGGTCGCTTTCTGTATTTAACAGTTTTATTATAAACAGAATATCTGAAATAGAGTAGATAAATTTAAAAGGCTGTGGCTATATGGACACGGGTCCCAATAAAATCCGATTGTTATTCTGACCCGTGGCAAATATGCACTAAGCTTAGCTATATTTAAACTTTATTAGACGGAACCCGAAAAAATAATAATACAGAGTCCGCTTAGTGGAACCCTAGACACTGAGTAACGATTAAATCATATAATTCAAATAATTATAAAAAAAAACAATAATAAAGTTTATGTATAGCTAAGCTAAGTGCATATTTGCCACGGGTCCGAATAAGAGCCAGACTTGATTGGGACGGGTCCGAATAAAAATCGGAGTTTATTGGTACCCGGGTCCGAATAGTCACTTCAAATTTATAAATAATAAATATAAATACTGAAGTCTTTAAAATATTTTAAATAATGTATCATTTTACTATTGCTAATTTGATCATTGAAATAACTTTTTATTACTTATGAAAATGGCGACTAGTGAAACCTCGGTCGAAAATAATGATATGATTCTGCAGGCACTGAAATGGTTTGTTTTTAGTAAAACCGACATGCGTATATTTTTCAAGTTCCTGACTATGGGGCAGTCCCGTAGCGTGAAAATTCTACATCAGGGGCCAGGCATTCTACAGCAGGTGCCAGGCAATAGCAGGGGGGCAGGTAATACATTTTACTAAGTAGAACAAATAAGCAGAGGGGGCCAGACAAAACGCAGGGGGGCCCCGGCCCCTTGCCCCCCCCGCACGCTACGGGCCTGCTATGGGGGTGAACGCGACAAAATTTGCATAACTTTTTATCAGCGGCATGTTTGCGTGGCGCAATTACAAAAAAATTTGTCTCGTGTGATACTATCTTAATAGGGAGCCGGAGCCGTCAAATTTGTGGGAGCCGGAGCCGGAAAAAAATTTGGCGGCTCCGCAAGCCTGGTTACATGTGTGAGGCAATGAGAGTGTGTATACCATTGTTACATGTGCGAGGCTATGTGAATGTGTATACCATTGTTACATGTGTGAGGCAATGAGTATAACTTTTGTTTACCTATCAAGTATTACGTTTGTTTATCAATTTAAAGCTCGGTGGACATAGTAGACATATGGCTACTAAGAAAATTGTACAACGAGTTTGTATGGGGAAGGTGGGGGGCAGATCAGTTTGCAGATCATCGAATTCCAGGAATTACACTTCTACAAAGCATTATTCCTCAGTAAGAACTGTGTGGGACTTATATACATACTATTCGATCTGGTTACGAGAGTATTAGTTCAGTTACCCCAGCCAACCCTCTCACCTGTTGTTAGATGTAGATACTTGGTAAATATCTAGAGTGACAGATGGACGATACAAAAAACGAAGACAGATAGAAGGATTAATTTTTAGATCTATCTATCTATCCATCTATCTATCTATCTATCTATCTATCTATCTATCTATCTATCTATCTATCTATCTATCTATCTATCTATCTATCTATCTATCTATCTATCTATCTATCTATCTATCTATCTATCTATCTATCTATCTATCTATCTATCTATATATCTATCTATCTGTTGATATGTCTGTCTGTCTCTCTGACTGCTCGTCATACTGTCTTTCTATATGTCTATCTGTTTGTACCTTTTTCGGCCTATATATATATATATATATATATATATATATATATATATATATATATATATAGTGTTCTGAAACCAGTTAATTATGCTGTGAATTTTCTTTGGAGACAGAGAACAACACCTCCAGTTCCAAGCTTTTCTTGAAGAAATCAATTCTGATATGTGTGAATTGCCTTATCATACAACAGTAAGTTAGCTCAGCTGCGGTTAAGTCCTGTTTTATTTTTACACCGTTCGAAAAGAGATTTTTTTTTTGTCACTGAATTAGTAAAGCAGAGTCACAGATGCCAGATCCTGCAAGACCGTCAAAATTGTCTTTTTTTGGATGACATCTCACCCTACATAAATGAACTGATCTTGTAACAGAAGGAAATGTTGAGCTCAATTTTTTAGATCTCAGCATATCTGAGAGTGAAATTATTCTTTTCCCAGAAACCATTTCATTGTAACCTTAATGATGTACCAACTGAATTACATTTGTATCTGTGGATTTTTGAAAGATAAGCACCGAATGAAAACTTCATGAATTTTACCACTGCACACCTGTTGCTGAGTTACAGAAATCGAACGTAAGTTTTGGTATAGCGTCAGTGTTTGGAGCAATCTATGTCTGTGAGCAAAAGTTTACACAAAAAAAAAATTAAATATGTGAAGTTACACATCAATCGAGGATGAAAGATGAATATTTGAAAGCAGTTCTCTTGCTTTAAATACAGAAGAAATAAGGTACTGTATGTTTTTTATAGAAAAACCTACATTTATAGAAATTCTGCATTTATAAAAAATAACCACATTTATAGAATTACCTACATTAATTAAAGGTCTTCACCGGGCAGTTCGCAATTTATTTTCCTTTTCGCTCTAATCTCTACAGAATGTTTTATTTACAGAATGACTCGCGTGACAGCCTCCTGCGGATCAACTGATGCACATTTGATGGCAGGGTCAATACGTTTGACATCCTGCGAGTTTGTGTCAATAAGATGTAGTATATTGGAAATAACCGTCTTAAAGTTTGTGCCAATAAGTCTAGAATATTGGACATAACCGTCTGTATCAATAAGATAAGATGTAGTATATTGAAAATAACCGTCTGTACCAATAAGATAAGATGTAGTATATTGAAAATAAACGTCTGTATCAATAAGATAAGATGTAGTATATTGGAAATAAACGTCTGTATCAATAAGATAAGATATAGTATATTGAAAATAACTGTCTGTACCAATAAGATAAGACGTATTATATTGGAAATAAATGTCGTATTAACACATATAAAACATGAGCAACGAACCAGGCTAAGAATCATACACAGAAATATTTTGACAAAATGGCCACTCGTTCCAGGGAGAATTTATTTCAAAAAAGTCTACCAGCATCCTGGAGCAGACAAAAGTATTATCGGAAAAGACTAAAAGTATTACAGAAAGTAAATTCCTAGTGAATATCATAAATTCCCTTGTCGACAACATTTTTGATGAAACAGACGGAGATGTTTTGAAATTTTTCATTGGTTATCTCCATGCACTACTTTTATAACTTCGAGTTAAAAATAGAATCTTTTATAACACAAAATCCCTTTTTCATTCAAAGTTAAATATCATATAATATATCATACAAGAAACCATCTGTTTACAACTTACACTCAGAGCATTTCTAAATAATAGTCAAACGTGGCACTCGTTTAGGGCAGTGGTCCCCAACCCCCGAACCGCGGACCGGTGTGGGCCCGTGGATCGAATGGTGCCGGCCGCCTAAAAAACATTAATTTATTTACTGTGACGTATTTCTCTCAATTCGGTGCGACTTTCCATAGACGAGAAATAATCGTCTCTCCCCCCTCCCCCCGCAATTCCTGCGGGCCGCAGTGAAATTATCAAACGTTGACCAGTCTGTAGCGACCACTGGTTTAGGTCTTTAACTTCAAAGGGGGCCCGTACTATTATTATTGTTTCTTTAAACTGGCACTTTTGCTTCTCCGATATCTCTGCATAGGGCCCCACAAGACACAATAACAGCCATCACTAAATCTAATAGGGGCTCCACAAGACACAATAACAGCCATCACTAAATCTAATAGGGCCCCACAAGACACGATACCAGCCATCACTAAATCTAATAGGGGCCCACAAGACACAATAACAGCCATCACTAAATCTAATAGGGCCCACAAGACACAATAACAGCCATCACTAAATCTAATAGGGCCCACAAGACACAATAACAGCCATCACTAAATCTAATAGGGCCCCACAAGACACAATAACAGCCATCACTAAATCTAATAGGGGCCCACAAGACACAATAGCAGCCATCACTAAATCTAATTACTTCTATGAAAGTTGGTTAATCTGAAAAGCATTAAATAAATCTGCCTTGACCCAGATGGTCAAACCTATGCCCTGGACCCATCTCCCGATGCCAAAAGATAGACTTCGCAGGGGTAGCATAAAGGAGGGTCATTGGGTTAAACCATTATTGTGGGAAGATAGATAGCTCATATCAGTAATACCGAAAGTAAAAAAAACAAAACAAAATAACATTTACGCATTTTTACTGCTTGTAAAGTTACAAATATTAATTCAATATCGTCTCATTCTAAATTGCAGAAAAGCACGATAATTAGTTAAGCATTTGGCAAAAAAAACAAAACTTATAAGTTAATTATTATAAAGTTTTGAATACTTTTTTTTTAAATTTTAATCATTGTTTTATGTTATAATTATTTATTATTGTGTGTGAAATCAGTAATTTCTTTTTTTTTTTTAAACACAACCACCATGTCTTTGGCTGGGATACCATGAAGCTCATATTAAAATTCATTTTATGAAAAGTTCCCTCTGCTTTTAAGGCCATTGCTATACTATTGTACGGAGATATCCCACCGCAGTATATGGGCTGTTCCAAGCGAGGCCAGGCACTTCACATTTTTTTGGAACTTCCCTGGTAAGAAGGTGTCTAGACTATTATTATTATTTAGAAAGAGAGTTTTCACGTGTTTTTTTTTGGAAGAAATTCTAGTTTAAATTCTTGGCACCAGTCACCATGAGAGACACCTGTAATATTTAGTAAATTGACATTGAGATGACAGAGGAATGTAAATGTCAAGTTCAAAATTTCAAACATTACTTTATGAAATTTTTCTCACCTGTGTTGTTGAAAATATAGCAAGTGATACATCGTTAAGGCTGGATGTTCAGAATATTGAAACAGTGGGATGAAATTCAACATGTGCGAGAATATCTCATAGATTCATTCGACATTAGCAGAATAGGTATTGGGGGGGGGCGTGTGGGGGGGTATGCAGTGACCTCAAGAATTGATCGGGGCCCCAGGCAAAAAGTATCAGTCGGGACTTTCTCAGTACCTTATATAATAATAGGAATTAATAATTAAAGGGGCATTTAGCAGTGGCTGCCCTTGGTGGTCCCCTACGTAACCCAACCATAAAGAAGTTCTGATCTAAAGAAGAGCTCTTCTTTTATATATAACGACAATTGTGTCTGGGTGTGTATTTAAAAAAAAAATAGGCGGAATGATGATACGAATGTAAACTGGCCGTTTGTAATTCACTTTTGAATGCATGATTAGCCTATATCATATGAGGGCAAATATTTCTCACAGATCAACAAACTGTCTCAATAATCACAGTCAATCTCAAATAATATTAATGAAATATGGTGTATTAGAAAAATCGATTTTTGTGTGTGTACTTGAAAAGTAGAAATAAGATTACACTTTCGGGCCCCCTTCATAACTGTGCTATTCTTGCATGAGCCCAAGATAGATTATAATTTTCATCTTGGATAAACAATTAGATTTAATTTAATTCTAAGATACTGAAAGATTCATCCACATTTTAATCTCGTAATTTAGTGGTTATTTTTTTTTTACTTTGGCTAGAGACTAAGAGAATCGATGATTAAAGGGGATACATTAAAAACAACTGTTTTGAATGTGTTTGTGTTTACAATTATCGCAGTAATGTGTTGTGTTTCTGACTTGACTTTTCACGTGAAACGTTACACGGTGAGTGTTATCTCTCTCTGAACTCAGATTATCTTATCACTGGTATTGGCAGCTCTGATATGATTTAACTGTCATTTAACATGACTCAATAACAGACCAGACGACTCCCAGTCACAACCTAATTTATTACAATCTTACATCAGTGGTTCTCGAAACTTGGATCTCAATTGTAATATTTTGAGAACAGAATCGAATTTTGATGTGACAATTATGACGACTGTCATGTGAATGTCTATTGTCTCCTAGAAGTTAAAAGAAAAATTTAATAGACCCGCATATGATGTCTCGCGCAGTGGCATGCGGGGCACCGCGCACTGCCCCCCCCCCAACGTATGCCCGCCGATGTTGAGAACTTCATTCCTGCATGGAATTACCAATAGCTCAAGAGACCAGATTTTTCTGGCAACCTGTGACAAAATGTTTGGTTTTTTTGTTGTGACAACGTGAGATAGGGTCATCCCCTCCCCACCTTCTTCTTTCTTCTCCTAACAAAGACACAATTTCATGAAGAGTTTAGAAAACAAACTTTAAAAGCGGCATATATATATATATATATTAATTCCCTTAACCAACGTGGTCGTTGGGGTGGTGGGGGGGCGAATGGACACATCAAACTTCCCTTCTGTGGACTTACAGACTTGGTGGCGCCCATCTCCTCTCAAAGTCAGCGTCGAATATGTTTGACTTTACCAGGAATTGAACCCTGTACCTTTAGAATGCGAGTCGACTTCGCTATCCAGCCGCCAATGTGTGATCTGGACTAGCTAAGCATTAAGCTATCCTAATCGTAAATTGCAGATGCAAGTAGAAAAGTTGCAATAGTTTTTTGGCGAGTAGTTGATAATACTTTATAGGTCTAAGAAATTGTCCTGACCTTCCGGGGAAGCAGGGAGGAGTTTAGTTAAATCTGAACTTCTGGACACGGCATATTAGCAGTGAGTCATTATATATTTATTTATTGGGATTAACGATTACACAGTTTCAATACGTGAGTAAACTATGACGCCATTGTATGGATGAGGGCGTGTTGATGATTTTTTCACAAATCTTCGACGTGCACACCCCCCACACACACTTTTATTTCTTTGAAACCTTAGTTAGTGTTGTCGATACAACCTCTTTACATCATAGCACGGTATGGCCATGTGTATGGGGCATCAAAGTCAAATAATTGTAATTGAGCCAACTGATCTCAGAAGCCACCCCCCCCACACACACACCGCCCCCTAACTGTTAGTCTTAATGAGGTTCCGTTTGCTAAGTATTATTATTATTAACATCATATTGTTGCCCATCTAACTGTTAGTCTAAATGATGATACTGCTGCTAAGTATTAACATCATATTGTTGCCCCCCCCTCTTGCTGTTAGTCTAAGTATTAAAAACATATTTTTGCCTCTCTTTCCCTCTTACTGTTAGTCTAATTGATGTTCCGTTTGCTAAGTATCAACAACATATTGTGGTACCTATGTAAAACCTTGGGCGCTTTTGAATTATTCATTATCGAGCAGAGACAATATTACTGGTAGGCAACTGTCTTTGGCCCTCATTGCTGTAGGACCCCTACAGATTAAATAATAATACTTAATAAACGTGATGCTATGAGGGCCCCAACTGTCTTATGCCTAGGGCCCACAGATATATCTGCACTCTACCAAGGCCCTAAAAAACCAAATAATGGAGCTGCAATCCAGCTTTGCACCTCTTAAGACCGTCCCTGTCTCAACGGTCTAATGATTTTCACATAAACATACTGGACATAATTAATGATTTTTTCCTCACGTCAGGTGAAATTGTTTTGTCGTCAAGCTTTGAATCAGTCATGTAAGAACGACACAATTATAAACAAAATACAGAGGAAATGTAATGTTTGTTCTATTTCTTTACCCCCAAACATCACAAATTCACAATATAATGGAAGCATAATGTTCATAATGTCTAAAGCCAAACAAGCCGGAATAATTTGATAAGGATTTCAGACTTTGTAACGGGTGTCGTATCTACTGTCTGATAACCTTACGTTCGCTAATCAGTAATTGACTGCTGAAGACCCAACCAATGGTCAGGTTGCTTACAAGTGCTGCCATCCAGCTCACATAAAATTGAATGATATCAGTGCTATCCGTCCGCACATACACACAATTCTTAGTGGGAAAAATTGTTTTGGCTGTGCACTTTAAAAAAAAATAATTGGTTTTTGGACCTTTCCACATGCAATCTAGTAAAAGCAATGGAATATATTGTCTACCTCAGACACGAGTAAAACAAAACCATCGTATAATTGATTATTTCTATCAGCGTTTGTTCCTTTATTGTTTAAAATTAGAACACATTTTTTCCTTCAAAAATAGAAGAAATAATATAAGAGACAAAATAAATAAAGAATTCAACTCGAAAAGTTATGAGCGTGTATTTTCTTGATATTTCCACTTTTTAAAAGTTTAACTTTTTAAAATGCATTTTAATACACCATTCATTAACTGTACACCAGCAAACAATATTTGTTTGTTTTAAGAAATTTACACACAATAATAGACTGAAAATTGGTAAAATCTGGCTTTTTGACAGTGAAGATATATTGTTATATCAGTGAAACTGTAGATACCTTGATGTACTGAAATTGTAGACACCGTGATGTGTCACTAATCTGTAGATACCGTGATGTTTCTTTAATCTGTATATACCTTGATGTTTCTCTGAAACTGTATACACCGTGATGTCTCACTGAAACTGTTGACAACGTAATGTTTCACTGACACAGAAGACACATTGATGTATCAGTACCTGCTGTAGTAATCAAATAATGATATAGTTGAAGGCTACATATCAAGTTTAAAAATTGCGCTAATACCTATAAGACCCTACATCTGAAATCCACTATGCAGGACCGTCTTGAAGCATGAGCTGGTTTTGTTTCTGAAATGCTTTAAATAGCAGCGCCGTGCTAAATAACCTTTTGTATTTCATTATTTTGAGAATATGCAGTGGGGGCCCCAACACATAGTTTGCCCGGGGGGGGGGCTTTGATCATGTGAAGACTGCATGATAACTACGATATGCACATTCTAACATATCCCTTTCGGCTGATAAACTACCCAGATCGTGATGGAAGGTAGCAGTATGCATGTTACAAGACGAGACATCGAGTCGAGCACTCGTGTTGAAATATTCACGTCTCCAGGGAAGAGAGATGAGCGCGCAGGAAATGTTTTACCCCTCCTGCGCCCCTGTGCTCCGTGGATCCGATGCTGTTTACCTTAGACATTAAAAATCATTCCCGGAGAACAGGCGAGATTTTTTTACGTAATAATAAATAAACAAACAAAAAAAAACGTAACGTTTCTATTGTTGTTTTTTTTTAAAATTCCATAGTGAGCGAAGTGAGATATCAACAGACACTTAGTTGGAGTAGGAAACAGTATTTTTTAGCAGACGTGGATAAAAAAAAATTAAGTTATATATTACAGAAAGTGCATCACAAGTGTTGTTTTTTTATTGGAACTTATTCAAGTGCTGTCACAAGTTTTCAAACAGACCGTGGTTAACAACAATATATTTGTTAATTTCTATTATTACTCAGAACCCCAATCTCTACAGTGACATGTGATTGATAACTTCTAAGGTTAGTATTTCTCTTCGTTTCATTCTAAGGTTGTTAGTTTAATTAACTTTGTTGTAATTATTCAATCGAATTTCGAATCACAAGACTTAGTTTATTTTTGTGTTTGGTTTGGACGAAATATAATTCTTTGACCAATATTTAGATTTAGCTTTGTGCTTGTACTTAATTTCTGTTCATTACATAGTCATAATTTTTTGTGAGGGTATGGGCTACATTCATATATATATATATATATATATATATATATATATATATATATATATATATGCATGCACTATTCTTCAATGTCCTTTCTACTCTTTGTTTTAGTATTCCGATAACTCAAACTTAAATTATAATAATTATAAACATTCAACAATAATACTCTCGTTGTTATTGTTTTTTATACATGAACAAAAAAACGGAGCGCTATGAATGTTATCAAATCCATATCTTTTTTTAAAACAACCTTAGAATGAATAATGTAGAATTTTAATTGATAGTTAAACGACTAATCTACAATGTATAAATTAGAGGCTTGGTATCTCAGTTATAACTGTTATAATTTAAGACTTTATCGAATGTGGGTGTTTTGAAGAAATCCCTTTGTATTTGCTTATATTTACGTTTAATTTCACAACGGAGACATTACATTCGGATGCACCTCCAAAAAAAACAACACATTTACGTGTAAACATCTATCTGAAATGTATTACAGAAAGGTACGTTTGTCAAATTCATCTGCTTCTATAGCCTAGTCATATGTAAAAGGTTGTGTAGTTAGTACAACGCCCACTCGCCATTAATGCCTCAAACTTAAAAAGTCTGGCAATCAGTTAAAGCTGGGTGGACTTGGAGAATTCGGACCAAATTTTTACCAGGACCTGGACAAATTCCCTCGGATCGAACCCATGACTCTCAGGTCGACAGTAGAGCGCTCTACACCACTGGACCACCAGTCCCACTAATTTCACATAGTAGACATTCTTGTTCACCTGCAGACTCATCTACCGTAGCCAGATAGTCACTTACGTGCATGGGCGTATTCATGGGGGGGCAAGAAGGGGCTTTTGCCCCCCCCTACATTTTGAAAAAAATGTCATATAAGAGGGGGGCATTTGCTCCCCCCCTTACATTTAAAAAAAATGTCATAAAATTGTTATTTGCCCCCCCCCCCCCTGGAAAATTTTTGCCCCCCCTCCCCTGGAAAAATTCCTAGCGACGCCCATTCTTACGTGTACAATATCCTCAGAAATTTAATACCAACATATATGTTTGCTCATGATTCCCAGAATGTCTATGCGAGTACCTGTTCCTAATAACTCTTCTGTTTCAGAACGTCTGTGGATATTATTTTTAAAAGGTTGTTATCGTTATAATTATAACAAATATACCCTGTGCTCGGAGCCCCATTAGAATCAATCGGTCCAATCGGCTTAAGGCTGGCTCTGGTTATAATGCATTGGTACAAATGACATTGTTGGCTCTTTCAGTCATGTGAATTTGTCATTGCTATTGATGTAATGAAATCGGTAATAAAAGGGTTAATATCCACCCAGGTTTGATTGGTAATTGTTTTTTCTTTTATTTCGTCAAAAAGAGAAAAGTACTCAATTACAATGAACTAAAAATAGAAAATTACGCTTAAGACATTTGTAAACAATAATGTTGCCAGATAAGAGGGAAAGAAAAAGGTTAAATGTTTTTAAGCGATGAAACTGTTATCGCTGAGTCTGCTAATAAAAACTTTGAAAAAGTAGACCAGAACTTTAAAAATAACAATCAGGCCAAAATACAACGAGCCGAAATAAACAAAACAAAAAAAAAAGGGTCCCATAAGTAAATGTGCTACGTCTGTCTATCTACAACTACACATTGCTACATTTCATTTAATCTCTACATTGTTCTAATTAAAAACATATGGCTGCATTCATCCCAAACACACACAGACACACACATGAATAATATAATTGTGCCATTATTGTGTCATATATATATATATATATTATTTGTCTAATGGGTTCATTTCTACTTAACATGTTTTCAAAATCTGGCCTACTTTACAAAAAAGGATGGTTTTTTATGGTTAAGGTTTCAAAACGGAATTATGTAAGCCTATAGTTTGAGCTCCTACAGCATTGGTGGTCCTCTCTCTTTCTCTCACTCGTCCTCTCTCTCTCTTTATCCCTCCCCCTCTCTCTCCTCTCTCTCTCTCTCTCTCTCTCTCTCTCTCTCTCTCTCTCTCTCTCGTCCTCTCTGTAACACACTTTACATAAATTCAAAATACCTTTTCCGGTAAGACTAACTGTTCACAAAAAGACCAGAACAACTCTAATGCTTGAATCATTTTCGGCTGTATTTCAGTCGTTTTTATTTTCATGCCTTGTTGATAAGCATCTGCCTATTGACTTGCGCATTTAAACATTTTTATTTAATTTTCCTAGAAATTCTATATTTCTGATATTCAAGACACGTTGCTTGATTTATATAATCAGTGAAGGACAAAAGTAAATAAGACATTAACACATGAAGACTTGTAGAAGGCAGTACTTCACCAACCACCAAGTTAGCACTGATTTATAGCCAGGGGTTCTTGTCACAATGGTAATACATTGATTTAATTAATGTTATTGAAAAAAAAACAATAAAAATTTTCAGTTTCTTTTCCAAAGTACGCGTTCATCAGCGACATGCTAGAAAAAACATTTTTCTTCAGCGCATCTTAATGTAATGGACTTGAATTACCGTACTTCATCTATAAAACAACTCTCCTTTGTTTTGTGTGCAATATGTGAGTGATCTTTATATCTATGGTTATATGTTGGAAGACGTGTATATTTGTACTAGCAGTACCCTGCAAAACCTTTGCATAGAGTTATATCCCCTTATGCTTTATCGGTAGGCTAGGTTATTTTTGGTTTCGGGCAGATCCGATTTTTTCATGATTGTATTTTAAACTGGAATAATGTTGTATTAATTATTTATTTTCGATTTAACGCAGAACCCAAATGGCTTATATATATATATATATATATATATATATATTTATATATATGTCTTTGTTAAATGACGTAATGTTTTCATGTGTATTTACGGACCCACAATGTTCCACTCAAGTCTGTGGTTGTCCTGTATCATTTATTAAAGTTGAAATTTACTTCAATCAATTGGTATTTGTAGACTTAAGTGCACCATTAAATACCACGGTACTTCATTTAAAACACATCTTAGTGCAAGTAATAAATAATACTTGATTACCCCAAATACTAGAAATGAGATTATAATGTAAGTTTTTGCGTTGTTAAGTAATTAAAAAAAACATCTTTTAAATTAACAATTGGGTTCCATTAGAATTGTATTTATGTATTTAACACACAAAGAAATGAATCTCTTTCATTGAGCTGAAAAAAATAAAAAAAAGGGTCTCATTTTGTTTAAGAACAATTCAAATACCTTTTTTTTTTCTTGTGAATTTCAATGATTAATGAATCGGTCTCACAATGATGTAATTTCCGATTAAACTTAAAAAGTAAAAACCACGTCAATGGTTTATCAAATCCGTCACTAATTCTTAAACACATCGGACTGGAGTAATAATCACATTTCTTTAATATCTTCATTAATACATTTGGGTTTCATTCGATATATTTTATTATTATTATTATTATTTTGATGATTGATACATTAAACGTTTGTAGCAAATCAGAGAAGTCCACATGGTGTCCTTCTTGGTTATTGTTATGGTAATGAAATATTTAATAATGGTTAAAACATGGAATATTTTCAAGAGGCCTAATTGGCAAGTAATTAAACGATCCACCGTAGAACAAAAACAATTAGCCGCAATCTCAATGGATATCCATTCTTAGTAAGGCTTCATTTAGGTCAATTACGGGTATTAAACTAATTGCCCACTAAGAGCATATATAAAAAAAAGTAAAAATAAAACATAATTTTTCGTTATTCTCATTCTATGCCAAAAAAAAAAATTAAAATGACTTGATAGCAGCAAAATTCGATAAAAGAATATTCTTGTTGGTAGAAAAATATGATAACAGAATATTCTTGTAGGAAGCCGAACACTATGAATATTCTCGCAAGCAGCATTATTTTTTAGACGTTGTGGAACCACCAATGCGTAGGAAATAATTGCTCCCACAGTGGCAGAGGGGTCGCTGGGCCAAAAGATAGGATGAAGGTTATGGGTCTAAACCTAGTGAAGCGTCATACATACCCCCCCCCCTTCCCACGATTGTATTGAAATTTTCCAACTGTAACTCTTAAATATAACCCTTACAATCGCATCGAAATTGTGCCCCTCTAATCATACGCAAACTGCCAATTGCTGTCGTTTCGGGCACCGTGACATATGTGCAGGTAGAACTTTGAAATGGGAATACTTCACTTTCTTTTTTTTTATAACTTCTCTTAAATCAGCGGCTCCCAACCTTTTTTTTTTACGACTGAACCCCAAAAAGGTGCGAAATTACGTCCCCCTTACACGTAAGTTCGCGAATAATGAGCTTACCTTTCTAATTAATACATTTTTCTTTTGATGATCAGACACCCAACAAACTGGAGACCTTCCTCAAACTCTTGGTTGTTTTAAACCAAAAATATATTTCCCTTCATACCCTTGCATAACCTTTTCTGCTAATCACCGGTTGAGAACCGCGATATTATATGTAATTTTTCAGATTCGTCGTCACAAAATTTGAGATTCCTTGCAGGATGTTGTAAATATAATGGGAAAATCTATTATAATTTAATGGTGTCTGTCGAATATGTCTTCAAGCCATTAGCGATTTCGGGAAAATGTGTAGCTTTAAACAAACGGTAGACAATCGCAGCGATGAAAAGTTTCCCCCTTATTTTAGATTTGCTGTTGTTAATTAGATGGGTCATTCGATTAATTAAGCAGGTCAGACTTTACCCAAACGCGTCATAAATAGCCCAGAATAGCTCCAGAAGGGAGGTGGGTTGGGGTGGGGGGGGGAGGGAGGGAACGAAGAGGAGAACGGAGGGGTCTATGAAGGTGAGCCGATAAAGAAATGGTTAGGGTGTGGTGGTGGGAGAGAGTGTGCCACACCCAGAACACTAAATTTTATATGAGCCGTGAATTTCAAATGTTGATAGCGCTCATTTCTCCCATTTCAAAAATTGATCAAAGAAAACCCAACCTCTGGTTACCTCTGTAAACACTGAATGAGTTTTAGTGATGAGACAGACAGCCTAGCAAAGATACATTTTGGGGGGGACCCGGGTGTGGAGTGGGGGAGGAAGTTTGAGCGCTGACTCGTTTGTTCAATATCTATCATATGTCGTAAATGGGATAATCCAAAAAAAAAAAATTTTTTTTGAATGACACGTATGTGATGTTTTCAATATCAGATAACCAAGTACATTACCATGTGTGTAGAGGCCCTAGGAAAATTTAGCAATCAGGGGCCCTCGTATAATAAGATTTAATAGTTAATTATTACTAGCATTGGCCTCTTTCTATGTTGTGTGTGGTGGGGGGGGGGGAGGGGCTGGGCTGCCTCATAGTTTGTCTCACTCATAAGATCGGGTATGTCTACATACATGCACCCAGATTAAATATGTTTAGCTTTTTTTTGTGATTACATGAGTTTTTTTTTTGCTGTAATCTGGTGTATATGTTATAGGCAAAGTGTGAAATGCCGGTGATTTTAGGCAAAGTATAAAATTTTTAAATTGTGCATACTTTTCCTAGGCATTCTATACAATGCCTAGGCATTGTATAGAATGACTAGTGTCGTTTTGGCAAAGTATAAAATTTCTAAATTGTGCATACTATTCCTAGGCATTCTATACAATGCCTAGGCATTGTATAAAATGACTAGTGTCGTTTAGGCAAAATATCAGAAAAGAACAACAAAAGCCTTTATTGATAAAAACGTATTTTAATATGGAATGAATGCAAAATAAAGCATATGATGTTCATACCGTAAAAAACAACGACAGCAGATTGAAGTATTTGCTTCAGCAGGTAAGACTGGATTCACACTTAGAATTGTACTGTACTTAATTTTCTTCTTTCTGACAAAACACTTCATATTTTGGTATTTTGATCTGTCATGTTCATATTTCACGAATTAGTGAAGAATTGATAAATAATGAAAAGATGTTGTTTCTGGTGAAAACAAGCAGAACACAACTGGAATGAGCTACTTGTTGCAGCAGGGAAGACTAGAATGGCATTTTGAATTGCATTTAATTTTCTTTTTCACACAAAGACACCTCATAGTTTGGCATTTCGTCTTGCATTTACATCTGACGAATCCTTGGCCGCTTCCTGTAGACTGAGAAGTAGCAGCAGATCGGAGAGCTATTTCAAGGTCAGGAACGTCTTCCGCTTTTATTAAATCTTTTGGACATACGGTGAATTCTGATCTGGCATATCCAAGGCGGTAAAAGCCATCTTCTGTCATGCTCATAACAACTGCCAACAGATTTCGTGAGTCTCCCCGCCCTTTGTCAACATCGGGAATCGCCACCTTAATTTCCCTAATTACGTCACAGTCTCCTTCATAATAGTTCTCACCAAAGGAGCGCCCCCTGGTCGTCATGGTACCTAAACTGTCCGTCGTCGCCTCCTGGTCTACTTCAAGAAACGTCACTCCTTTGCTGTTTACTACTCTATTGTTTTCTGACCACCTTGTCCTAAGTCGTCTGTCACCTTGTCAACCATTATTTGCATTACTCCTACTTCTGATATATCTTCTTATCTTACAACGTTGAAGGGGATTGTCTGTCTCTAAATCTACTCTAGTTCCTAACAAGGCCAGTTACATACTTTGCCGAACGGGTACTCGGCATTCTATAGAATGCCTAGGCAATGTATGAAATAGCAATTCATTTCATACTTTGCCTGAAAAATTTAGGCATTCTATACATTGCCTAGGCATTCTATAGAATGCCGGATTTTACACTTTGCCTATAACATATATTTTATTTAATTATGCTGTGTACCGGAGATCTCATATTTTTTAATTTTATCTAATTATGCTGTGTACCGTAAGATTCTATCAAAAATGTTACGGTGTCTATAATTCGTAATATTTTTTTAGTCTTTCATTGCTGTCTCTCAAATTAAAAAGACTTTGGAAAATTCATCTGTTGTGTTTAATAAATGTGCTATAAAACTTTGAAGATGTTCATATCTTAATAGTGGGAGAGAAACCCCTCATAAATAAAGTAAAGGGGTTTTATTCTGGAAATATAAGATTTTTCTCCAAATAACTTGCACTAAAAAAAAAAAAATCTTTCAAATAAGACATCAAGCTTTATTTGATTAATCCACATTTTTTTTTCTAATCATTATTAAAAACCAACTTTATTTGATAGCAATGCATATTTTTGAGCCATCTTTTAAATATTTTTTTCCCCTTTCCACTTTACCTTGTCCTGTTATCTGTCAAGCGTTACAATTTGCTCAGCAGCGCTCGGCTGTAGGGTTTTCTGCTCACTCAATCGGTCAGTTGGAATTTCGATTTTTGTTGTTGTTGTGTGTTTTTGTGAAGTTTGACAGTAGACATTTCCGAGCCTTTATCACTGAATGACCTAATGATTGCGATTAATACATATTCCCCCCAAAAAAAATGTAAAACTGAGATCATATTGTAATATTTAAATGGAGATTCGATAATGTCATTAAAATCTTCATTTTTTTTTAATCAAGGGAGCTTACTTTATAGGATTGTTGCTTTATTTTAATTTTTTTTTATTTAAGAAGTACGACACAATATATCAAAATTAGCTTTAAATTGGTAACAACGAGCATGTTTATAATAAGCTACATTTACATTATAATATAGGCACAGAAAATCTGCATAATTTATTTCTTTTATTCATATGCAAAAAAACAAAAACAAAAAAAATTAAAGTATTAAACTCTAAGTAATTAGCTTATCAGTGTTTTTTTGTATCGATAATTCCTTACCGTTGAAGTTACACTATACATTCGGGAGAGTAATACTAAAGTTTATTAGCATTAATTAGAGTGTACAGAGTCATACCATGGTCTACGGGGGATTACATCATTGGGGTTCTCTAGTCAGGAAAAAAAAACCTAGAGAAGGTGGTGGTACTGTGGTCATTGAGGACTATCAGAGACCGTAGTAATCACAGCTGGCGGTGGTGACGGATGTGGTCGGCACATAACACCCTTCCACTCTGTCCCTCTCAAGCACACCTGTGCAGCCTGCCATTTCGGGCTGTGGGTTCAGGCACATTACACCCTCCCCTCTGTCCGAGTGGCAGGAAAAACCCCTTGCCTTGCCATTCTGGTCGATCGGCAGTACACACACCCTGCTGGTCTGGCCATTTCGGGCAATTCTTAAAACCCTCTTTTCTGCCATCCCGGCAGATGATAGCGGGCAGCACACTCAGAGAACATATATTATATACAGTATGTGATTTACAGATCGAATATGAACAACATATCGCACAATATTAAAAAAAGGAACATATTTTCCTCTATATTCTAAATATATGACCAGAATTATGATTCCTCTCTCTCTCTCTCTCTCTCTCTCTCTCTCTCTCTCTCTCTCTCTCTCTCTCTCTCTCGCTCTCTCTCTCTCTCTCCCCATCCCCACCCTCTTTTTTGTTCTATCACATGCACGAAAATCTGTTCAATGTTTACTAAGCAGTCAGCTAATAAAGGATGAAATGTAAAGTTAAGAAATTTTATCTCTTACGTATCAACTACTAAATGTGACTGATCTATGTGTGTCTATCTTTCATCAACATCAGCGTTTCCCAAACATTCGACATCTGTGTACACTTACACTTTTTTTTTATACTTTCGTAATACTGTGTACAGTACTGTACACACCTAAAAAAAAACAGCCAGCATTTTGTTTTTACGGACATGATTTCCTCTCATGTCATTGTTTTTTTTTTGTTTTAGCCGTGTGCATGTTTACACAATGTTCTCATCCCTAAGCAGCACGTACCCTTGCCAAACCTGCGCCAGAATGGGGGTACTTTTGTCAAGAAATTCTATAATCTCTCGAAAAACTAGACCAAAAGGACCGCATGTAATACCCGCCGAGTGCCCCGCGCACACAATACCCCATTCTCCTTCCCCCCCCCCCTTAACATGACCTCCTTTACATGTAGCTTAAAGTCATCAACATCTTAATACTTTAAACTGTAAAAAAAACAAAAAAATAACAGAATGACTTTGACTGGCATGGTTGCTATGGCGGAAAGTGAGAATGGAACACAGAAAGCAACTTCACAAATGAGCAGCTCCACATGTGTAATGAAATATCAATGAGGCGTTGCAGCTGGATTAAACTCTGCTTCACTCGGCATCACTAGTCCCCTTTCTTCACTGAATGGAGGCAAAAAGCCTCAACTTCTCGCCTCAACAGATTGATAAAATCAAATGGACTGGAGTGATTTAATTTAGATCGATTTCTGTTTATTGCAAACACCCGCTATTTTTTTTTTCGTTCCCTTTTTTTATTTTCTTTCTCTATTTCTCTCTCTCTCTCTCTCTCTCTCTCTCTCTCTCTCTCTCTCTCTCTCCATACATCTCTTATTCTCCTCTGTTTACTGCCCGTCTCGTTCTCTTCTCTCTATTTCTCAATCTACCTCTGACATTCACATATTTCTTTCTATACAGAAGAAAACATCAAAAAGTTCAATGTCTTCCATTTGACGCGTCGACGATTCTTTAAAAAAAGAAAGTGGGCGTGGTCCCAATGACTTAATAAACCATTTGTTTTATGTGCAACGAGACTTCAGCGAGATTGATAGTCAGTTTGTAAACAGTACAGTTCGGGCCTGAAAACTTTCAATGCTTGTGAATACATTCACTAAGGTTCTTACTTGAATCTACTATTTACATTTTTATTCAAACCGACTTGGTTTTTCCACTTAACTTCGTTTGTATAATATATATTTAGGCCTATATTTATTATTATTATTGTTCTATATATTACTATGGACTGCATCAAAAATGTTCTTTCTTTTATTTAAGCTAAGTTAAACAAGCAATTAAGCCTGTTCCATTCTGGACACAGGACGTGTTAGCGCATTTTCTTTTTATGTATCAGTACGTATGTTACTTTCAGTAAATATTTGTAAATTTTGGAAATGTTTATAAATTCAATTGTGTAATGCATATATCTGTAAAAAAATATTATAAAGACGTTTCTTTATATTTGAAAAAAAATTATTTTCTCTTAAATCTAACTACAAGTGGTTTGTGGTTACTGAAATAGGACTCATAATTGAAAACATTCGAAATTATAGTCATTTAATCGTCCGAAAACTCCGTCAATTGTTGCATAGCTCTGATACTTTCAATTAAACTCAGAACACAAACTTACTATTTCATTTGATGAGTTTCTTAATAAATCTTGGTGAAACTATGTGCTGCAGTATTTCGCACCAAATGAATGGGTTATTGAACGTACAAGGTGTATATATAATATATAAGCCCCTTATGAGCCCTGAAGCCCGGCCCTCAGAGGTCCTATCGCGAAATGGACTTTTGATGTACACTTGGCAGGCGCCAAGACCTACAAAATGATATATAAATCATGGGTCTAGGACTTATGGTTGTTGAGATATAGGCGCTCTTTATTAATATGGCTTATATAGCAAAAAACGGTACTAAGCCCCCTTTTACGGCCCTGTGAGGTCAGATCGCGAAATGGAAAAAATTCATTTCTTGGCAGGCCAAGACCTACAAAATGATATATACATCATGGGTCTAGGACTTATGGTTGTTGAGATCTAGGGTGATGACGGACAGACAGACAGACAGACAAAACGGGGACAATAGAGCATTTTTTTTCGAAAATGCTCTAAAAACACTAGGTTACAAATGTATCAGTATTTTTTTATTTACAAATTTAAATAGTGTGAAATAGAAAAGATGAAATCCTAAAATGGTCAGAAGGTGAACGATTAAAAAATAATTTTTACCTGCATCCCTTTATTTCAAAGTATTTCCTACCCCACCCCCTCACCCATATGTACGATTCATCGACTCTACTTTCTTCAAAATCAATACCCAAGAAAAACTTTTTTCTATTTACTACTAAAACAAAACAAAACAAAAAGCTGAAATCGTTATTTCATGTCGTAAATTGAGTTAATAGTTCAGTTGAATTGTATTTGTAACAGAAAATGTACGTTTCATTCATAGGCAGACCTTTAGTTTAAAGATGCATTGCAATCTTATCAGTGTCGTAACCAGTATCGGTGTCGTGACCAGTATCGGTATCAGTATCGGTGTCGTAACCAGTATCGGTGTCGTAACCAGTATTGGTGTCGTAACCAGTATTAGTGTCGTAACCAGTATTAGTGTCGTAACCAGTATCGGTGTCGTAACCAGTATCGGTGTCGTAACCAGTATTAGTGTCGTAACCAGTATTAGTGTCGTAACCAGTATCAGTGACGTAACCAGTATCAGTGTCGTAACCAGTATCAGTGTCGTAATCAGTATCAGTGTCGTAATCAGTATCGGTGTCGTAACCAGTACCAGTGTCGTAACCAGTACCAGTGTCGTAACCAGTATCAGTGTCGTAACCAGTATCAGTGTCGTAACCAGTACCAGTGTCGTAACCAGTATCAGTGACGTAACCAGTACCAGTGTCGCAACCAGTATCAGTGTCGTAACCAGTATCAGTCTCGTAACCAGTACCAGTGTCGTAACCAGTATCAGTGTCACCCGGGGGGGGGAGGTCTCAAACATTTCATATGTCTTAAAGTACGTAAGTAGTAAAGTACCACCTATCTCTGATGGCAAAGTAAGTGTCGCCAGACCGCCCCATCTACCCACCGCCTTTCTGCGACACCCAGCCCTTATTTCAAACAAGGTGTTTATTTTCGGATGTTTTCCGACATAAGCGCATTGTGTTAAAATTAAACAAAAAATATTTCTACGGTTATTTTTTTTTTTAAGCTGAGCACAAGAGTTGTCTGCTGTATAAAACAATTACCTTCTTGGAGACATTAAATATTTTCAATTGTAATTCCAATATTTTGTTATCATGAAAAACAACAACGACAACTTAATATTGACCTTTGCTCATTATGAATGTGTAATCTAACTTTTTTTTCCCTCTAATCGATTAGTGTGCTAACTTAGATTAAATCTGCATAAATAAACAAGACGATGTTCTCTTACTGAGATTGTAATTTCCACAATTCCCACTGATGTCTATAAAATATTATTTTTCGTATTATTTTTCTGTAAGCATTCAGTTATTTAGAACATCTTAAAACAAAAAAGTCCAACATCAATATGACAGTAAGAAAGTGTACATGGTGTACATCAATATGACAGTAAGAAAGTGTACATGGTGTACATCAATATAACAGTATAGAAAGTGTACATGGTGTACATCAATATGACAGTAAGAAAGTGTACATAGTGTACATCAATATGACATAGTGTACATCAATATGACAGTAAAAAGTGTACATGTTGTACATCAATATGACAGTGTACATAGTGTACATCAATATGACAGTAAGAAAGTGTACATAAGAGACCGTTATAGAAGAATGGAGTTCTGTTTATTCGTCGCTCGATTGGAAACAGATTCAGCGGGGAGGGAGGGGGGAACATTTGTTGTAAACACCATACACATGTAGGAACTTGAGTCCGGTATTGACCCTAGCAGGGCTTCTAGATGATTTCTTGACCATAGTGGACAGCGTCCGAAACAAAATGTGTCCCTAGGGTTTAATTTTTTATTCGTTTTTTTTTTACAAACCGTTTCAGCTATTTCCATGAATCTTAGGAGAGATCTATCAGATGAGATGTTCTGTCTGGTGCAGACGATGGAACTTTTGAGACCGTAAAAGTAAATGATACAACTATATGCAAATATTTCCATTTGAAATTATAGCATTTCAAATTTTACCAAAAACATTGTACAATTTTATTTTATTTTATTGTATTTCAAGATGTATTCGATTTATGAGAACAGTGATGACGTCACATTCCAACTCAATTCGTTCATGAATGTCGCTCTAATTGTAAATCATTTGAGTTCCATTTATTTCATTTCCTACAGTAATAGTAGAATAAATTAATTGTTATTTTTTTTAAGCATTTCCATCGCCTTTAATATCACCTTTAACTTGAATATTAGCTTGGATATTAATATTATGTATAATGTTCAGCTTTAGTCCTGCATCTGTTATTTGTTATCCAATATGTATGGTAGATTTTATGCAGGGAATTGCAATCATCATATATAATAATTCTCATTTCCATGCGTTAAATCGAAAGTAAAAAGAATTAATACAGTATCCAGTTTAAAATACGTGAAAAATCGGATCTGCGAAACAAAAAATAATAACCTAGCCTACCGATCAAGCATAAAGGAATAATGTACAATATCAAATAAAACAAATTTAAAAATTATCTAAGAATAAGCATGCATTCTAGAAAGGAGTATTACTACCGTTAAATGCATTGGTGCCTGTTTGTTTGTTTATGCTAGTATATGTACTTTGAATCGGGTTATAATTGCTTTTACACTTTTGAACTGATTTTAACATACAACAAAAAAACTACTTTTGGATATGTACATCTGAAGTATCCTAGTAAAGAAGTCCAGTAACAGGTGTACAGTCAGTTATATTAAAACAGACATACCTTACAAACACGCGTACAATAATACATTCATTTTATGTACACATTAATTTTTCCTATCTAAAGAAGCGTAAAGTAGAAGAGTACAACAAAAAGTTTACACATATTTATGTACATAATGGTTTATTCTATTTACAAACGTATAACGAAAAGGGTTACATTTGCTTATGTACACATTTGCTTATGTACAGACTAGTCCCCGTCTTCGTACAAGAGTTCAACAAAAAGAGTACATATATTTATGTACATAATGGTTTATTCAAAGTACAGACGTATCACGAAAAGGGTTACATTTGCTTATGTACACATTTGCTTATGTACACACTAGTCCCCGGCTTAGTACAAGAGTTCAACAAAAAAGAGTACATTTAGTTACGTACACACTGGAATCTCCTCTGGTTACGGATGCACTGACTCATTGAAATTCATGAATCTTCCAATTGTCTTTCACTGAAAAGGGTCAGCAAGTTGTCCGTGAGGAAGTTCAATCGATGACCACAATGAGCGGTCACTTCCAGACAAGTTTTAATTACCAAAGATTGGGACCCTGAAAGCGGGAACACGTAGTAGGCTCCAGGCTAAGTAGGACAGTACCAGAGTCCCCGGAAATGAATGGACGACCGGTGACAACCCGGTGGACAATGGACAAGAACGCACAAAAGGTTTTGATATTAAATCATGTAAAGCTAGGTCAGAAAACAAATTCGCAAAAAACGGACAAAGTTTAGTCGTTTATAGAACAAGTTTAGTTGTTTATAGAACTTTTTTAGTCGTTTATAGAACAAGTTTAGTTGTTTAAAGAACAATTTTAGTCGTTTATAGAACAATTTTAGTCGTTTATAGAACAAGTTTAGTTGTTTATAGAACGCTTTTTGTCGTTTATAGAACAAGTTTAATTGTTTATGGAACAAGTTTAGTTGTTTAAAGAACAATTTTAGTCATTTATAGAACAAGTTTAGTTGTTTAAAGAACAATTTTTGTCGTTTATAAAACAAGTTTAGTTGTTTATAGAACAAAAAGTTCATTTCATGAGTGTTAGAGAAAATGAGTTTTTTTTTTTAATTTTGAAAGTTACAATAATGAGTTATTAGTAAAAGAGAAAAATGTTTATCTTTTTTATTTAGCATTAAAAAGGTTTACTGTTTATGTTAAAAATATATAGTTAAGCAGTGTTCGAAAGCATGATCCGATATATTTTCATATACTAGTAGTTATAACAATAGTTATTTATGATAGACAGTTTAATATAAGATTTAACATCCTGCTAATTTCAGTGTAAATAAACGAGTTTTTTTCGCGTCAGTCTTGTTAATCAGGTTTTTTTAAATATTATATTCTTGTTAATTTTGCTAATATATCGTGTAGCTAGTCTAAATCGCTTTTAGTTTTCTTATAATTAAATAACAAATTAATCAATTCTAGACACAGTATAAACTTTCCAAGTATGTATGATTTTTTTATTGGGACTTACATTTTCGTGAACCGGCGCGTAAGACTCAGTAGCGCATCAGAATTAAACACTATCGGCGTTGAGCAGACTATGAGTTCAAACCTCAGTCACCTCCATAGAGATCTATTGACAATACCAGACCCGGCTATGATGGGGATTAATAAAAAGGAAATAGGAAAAACAGTCCCGATTGCCAATATAGGGTCAAGAAATGAGAATCTCTCCCTAACATGGGGCATGATATCGAACTGATCAATACTGATCAAAGATCGATATCCTATACATTCTTCATTCTTAACATGCTTGAAGGGTGGGAGATATCGCAGATGACAACAAAAAAACTGCTGAGTTTTACATTTGGTTCAATATCATACATCAACACCATCACCACCATCATCAACACCATCAACATCATCATCGTTGTTGACCCACTGTAACTGTATATATCGTTGGGGCGACTGCATGGACACAACAGTCTTTACTCTTCCCTTTGTTGTGTGGTCATCTTTAGGGTCCCTAAGCTTTGGTCTGTCCATTCTTTAACGCTGCTTGTCCAGTTCTTTCCAGGATGGCCTATAATTTTAATTAAGATTTATTGAAATAAAAAAAAGAATTTTATTTAAATTGTGAGAATTTGAAAGAGTTATTTCCTTTTTTTTTAATTGTTGTGTATGTATGGAGTTGCAAGACGGTGACGTCAGCTCGTGACTGATGGCCTCATATTCATGCAGTCATCTCTGGCCTGCGGGTTTAGCCTCATATTCACGCAGTGATCTGTGGCCTGCAGGTTTAACCTCATGGTCATGCAGTCACCTGTGGCCTAGCTGGTTTGTTCACACTCACCTTTGCGTTGCAGGTTTAACCTCATATTCATGCAGTCATCTGTGGCCTGCTGGTTTAAACTCATGGTCATGAAGTCATCTGCGACCTGCAGGTTTAACCAAATTGTCATAGTCAACAAGTCAGTTGTAGCCTGCAGATTTAATCTCAAAAGTTATGAGATCCATTGTGGCCTTCAGGTTTAAGCTCTCAACATCAAGGTCATAGGCTAACAGTAAGTTGTAAATGTATATATATATATATATATATATATATATATATATATATATGTGTGTGTGTGTGTGTGTTTGTTTGTGTGTGTGTATGTGTGTATTTAGATGTGTAAAAATTGTTGTTTTTTTCTAAATGGACTTTTATTAAAATTTACTAAAAAAAAAAAAAATAGTTCCTTAGTCACATGGTCCTTAGAGCTTCGGTCATACAAACACACACACACACACACACACACACACACACACACATATATATATATATATATATATACATACACAGAGAGAGGGGGAGGGAAGGAGGGAGGAGAAATTATAAAGACTAAATAGAGATGGCCAATATGGATTAATATAGATTAGCAATGAAAAAGAGTTTGAAAGGCATGCAAAGTCCGAATTATCTTAATGTTAAAATTTTGTCATTTCATGACTACATAAGATAGTTTTTTTTGTGTGAAATAAATTGTTGGCATTGTCCTAGTGTAATCATTGAATAGCTTGACACTCTCTTGACAGTTCACCACACGTGTATGTGTCACTGGACAGTTGGAGGAGAGGATCTATTAAAGGACTGACGCATTAAGTTGCAAGGCTGATGCACTAAAATATGGTTTATAAACGGTTTGCTTTATGTTGGAAATGACACATAGTTTTTTACCTGGGTCATGTATCTGTTAAAAAAAAAACAAAAAAATGGTCGCACAATTAAAGCGAAACAGTCTTCAAATGTATTCCGTTTCAAATCAATCATCACGATGACTAGATTCTATTTTGTCGTACGCAATGCCACAAATCATATTCTGGGCGAGTCCTGTGATGAAAAGTTTAGCATCGCGAGTTCGTCCTAGATCCTCACCAGGCTTCTTCAAGGGAGGGCACCACAGGAACACCGGACGGTAATCGTCATGGGGAGTGAAACGCTGAAAAATTTGAGTTGCCTAACGAAACGCTGAAAGAGTTTGACTTTTAACCAAACGCTGAAAGAGTTTGACTTGCTAACCAAACGCTGAAAGAGTTTGACTTGCTAACCAAACGCTGAAGAGTTTGACTTGCTAACCAAACGCTGAAAGAGTTTGACTTGCTAACAACGCTCCATAAATCTTATACTGATCTTATTGATCCTCATTCCCTCCCCTTCCACCCTTTTCCCCCCCCCCCGCTGACGGCAATAAGACTTCATGGAAAAGATTAAATTGTTTATCGAACGGCTGAAGATTTCTTTTTTTTTTTTTCTTTAAGGCGATTACCCCGTCAAGCTGAAGGTCTCTCGATCTTACTCCTTTTGAGTTTGTAGCATAAAAGTTCAACTTTCAGACAGCCAAGTTATAAACAAAACGGTATTCAAGAACTCAATCTGACAGCTGTATGCTACTGTCATTATTGTGAACGCGAGCCTTATGTCCTTGAAGAGACCTACTGCAGAAAGTGCCCTCGCTCATGTGAGGTCTTGTCAGTTACTTACAAAATAACTAGGACAATACTAATGTGTTTCAGTTGACCCAACCGTGAAAGCTAAGGCAGACCTGGTCATTTAATGTGCATTATTACTCAGTTTAGGATGTTCTATGACCTTTGATATATCATGATTATAGCAGTGATATCATGGCTAATTCGCAAACGGGGAAGGTTTCTTTGATTAAAAGTATTTATCAAACTTAGATCATTCAATCAAAAGATAATCCGATTACAAAAATCATTTGATCAAAAAGATTATTCGATCAATAAGATCATTCGGACCAAAATGATCATTCGATCAAAAAGATCATTCGATTAAAA
>JAGDYQ010000034.1:5465058-5495882 GCA_021962125.1 Bulinus truncatus
ATGCAATGTCACAGTGCCTATGGCAAGGTGTCTTTCACCGTGGCCGTCATGCAATGTCACAGGGCCTATGGCAGGTGTCCTTCACCGTGGCTGTATGCAATGTCACAGTGCCTATGGCAGGTGTCCTTCACCGTGGCCGTCATGCAATGTCACAGGGCCTATGGCAGGTGTCCTTCACCGTGGCTGTATGCAATGTCACAGGGGCCTATGGCAAGTGTCCTTCACCGTGGCTGTCATGCAATGTCACAGGGCCTATGGCAGGTGTCCTTCACCGTGGATGTCATGCAATGTTCACAGGGCCTATGGCAGGTGTCCTTCACCGTGGCCGTCATGCAATGTCACATGGCCTATGGCAGGTGTCCTTCACCGTGGCCGTCATGCAATGTCACAGGGCCTATGGCAGGTGTCCTTCACAGTGACTGGGTGTTTGTATCGTTTTTCTTCCTATTTACTGATCTATAATGATTTCCATAAACGTCGACGTCATCAGTTAATCTTTTTTGTACTCACGTTTTTTTGTTGTTTTTTTTTAAAGCTTGATTCTTTAATGTAAAGGAAACAACCGACTTTATATGAAAGGCGATATTAGCTGCTTCCCATAAGCTCATTCATTTGTCCTTTAATTAATTCCCTTTGTCGTAGGACATACTTCTTTAGCACTATAGACACCTTGAGGGATCTAGGCAGACACTTTTAGAGATATTTGGTGGCCTTTAACCAAACTACATTTTGTGTAGGTCATTAAACTTATATACCTTGTGTCTTACTGTACTATTATTCTATTGTCCTATTGCCATACGGAGTTCTATTCTCTTTTAGCCCAATTGTCACATTCCTCTATTACCCCTATTGATTTATTATCCCTTTGCATGATATAAGACAATTTAGTTTGTAATCCTGGAATAATTCTATTAAAGCACAAATAACAAAATTAATTTAGTAATAGAAAACAGGCAGCCTTATAAGGAGAAAGAGGGTGGGGGCATCTCCGTAGCGTGAAAATTCTACAGGAGGGCCAGGCATTCTACAGCATGGGCCTAACAATAGCAGGGGGCAGGTAATACATTTTACTAAGAAGAACAAATAAGCAGGGGGCCAGACAAAACGCGAGGCCGCACCCCACGCACGCTACGGGCCTGTAGGGGGATGCACTTTGACTTTCGACCTACTGAGAGTCCCTGGTTTTGATCCTTTGGTGAGAACCAAAGGCATTTCAGGTGAAATATGGTCTTAAGTCATCCCCCACCACCCCAGCTTTAGTTAGGGGAGTAAAAGCAGCTCCCAGACAATCCCTTCATTTAAGTCTTTTAAATATAGAGCTCACTGCTGCCAATTAACACTCGGTTTGCCAGACTGTGTCGTGTAATTAAAATGTTTTGGCCAATTTATGGTATCATTTGAAAATCTGGCAATACCGGCAAAGCCCAAAAATCAAAATCTTAAAAGTAACACTACAGACACGAGTCACGACAGCAGAGGATCCCTCAGACAACATTTCCAAGCTCGTGTGGTGCCCATATCTCCTTATCTTACCTCAGGTTAGGCCAGAATATGTCTTAAGTTTGCGGATGCAATGTGGAGCGTAATATGAAACGGCGTTAAACAATGTTATCTCGCAAATAATGGAGGTTAGGGAAAATGGGTAGAAAATCGGTCCGGGTTTAAGCCATTAAATTTACGCACTTGTTAGAAGACCAGATAAACCATTATATTAGGAGTATAAGGAACATGACATATATAATTTTTTTTTTTTTTCAGAATTTTTTTTTTCAGGATTAGGGTTAGGGATAGGGTTAGGGATAGGGTTAGGGATAGGGTTAGGGATAGAGATAGATATCGATTTGCGCGAAAATCCCCGGAAAATTAGTAACTTGGAGTCGCCCGTACATATGCTAGTAGTCGACCCTCTAGAGGTCTCGTAACAAGTGCCTTAAATTTATTAAAGTATGTTTTTCATAACAATAAAATAATCATTTATTTCTTAGAAATATAGAGGAAACTTAATAAACGAATATACATCCTAATATAAAAAAAGTGAATATGTAATGCTTACATTTCAGATCATTCAGTCTTTTATCAAAGGAGGTAATTTGCAGTTTCTTGCACTATTTCTTCGATATTTCCAAATTTACCTCATCTATCATCACCCATGATAAAAATTTAAAATCATAATATTTGTCACTAAATCAATCATCATATATAAATTTATACAGTACTTACAATAACTCAACAAATGTTTGAAACGATAAAAATACGTTTGTATAACACAGCGGAAAAGAAGCACAAGATAAACTGTTATGGAAATCAGGAAGCTTAACTGCTGTGCCTGTACCATTTCGGGAATCTTTCTCACAATTCAAATAAGAGCGCTAAAGAAACAGCGTTACGCAGGGTCTTACTGTAAAATCCAAATTATGAAAATTGTTACCACAATTTGGCATAAAATGTTAGGCCTAAATTAAATATAGGTGGTCCAATGACATTATTATAAATTGTTCTTTTAGGGTCGGGAATAATGTGGTTTGTGAGGTGTACACGTTTGATAATATCTGAATTCTTTTTTTATTTTTTGGCCAAAAAAAGTATATTGTTACATAGTAGTAACAAAGTATTTTAATTTACAGAATTGTGTGTTGAATGCTGGTGACATTGTACATCATGGAACGTGTCCCAGTGTGAGAACCAGATCACTTGTTACAACTGATGGTCCCTGTTTATTTTAATGGTAAGGAAATGTCCTGTTTTCTGTGCACTTTTCTGAGCTGATTTTGATTCCATGTCATACTTTGTGTATGTACTTTGATTAAAATTTAAAGGGAAATGCAAATACTTGTTTAGATACATATGACTTGCTGAGCACATCTATAGGCTAATACCCGATTTGTGTGAATTTATCTCTGTTTTTTTCTAAGGCTTTTTGAGAGATATTTGTGCTGGTTTGTAAATCTGCTTTAGATCTTAACTTCTCAAGAGTTTTTGAAGCTAGAATGCTCAAATTTCAGAATTGAATCATGAAAATGTGTAGATAATGCATGTGACCAATTTTTTAATACATAGAAAGTTTTATGTCAAAATCATATATAATAGCATTATGTTCAAAAGAAAGTATTGTAGCAAGTCAGTTTCTATGTGCAAAGTGCTGTCATCATTTATTCAAAACAAAAATTTGACTTACAAAAAAAAAAGGCTATAGATGACCCAAAATCATAATTTTTTATTGGATAAACTTACCTTTTTATTGCAATATAAATAAATTTTATCCAATTTTGAAATATGTATTTCTAATAAGTTAAATCTTATCAATAACAAAATAAAGTATTAGACATGATAATTTCAAAGTCATGTAATCTGCATGTATTATAAGTTATAGGCTACATCATATGAAAGGAATAACAAGAGCTCCAATGGTATAAAACAGGGGATGGGTGGTCGTGCTGGTGTAGAGCGCTCGACTGTGTTCGAATCTCGAGTGAAGAACCTTGGGATTTTCAGGTCCTGGTTATAGTCCCCAAGTCCACCCAGCTTTAAATGGGTACCTGACTTGAAGGTGGGGGAGTAAAGGTGCTGGGCGTTGTGCTAACCACACAATCCCTTCATATGCTGAGGTGATAGAAACAGATGAATTCTACACTTCAACTGCCCCGATGGCCCGATTAGGGTTAAGGGAATTTTACTTTTTTACAATGGTATAAAACACAGACCATTCTGTAATTGTTTATGACAGTCCGCCTACAAGATAAATGATTCTTTCCACATCTTTCACAAAGTTCTTAGTGTGCATCAAATGAAATGGACAGTAAAATTCATAGAATGAAGGTTGTAATGACGATGGGTAGGGACAAGACTTCATAAGAGGGACAAAGTATTTTTTTTATTATTAACACTCAATAACATTACTTATACAATAAAATAAAGGCAAAGTAAATATTTTTTTAAGTATCTTAGAATTATTTTGCGAGCAATTTTACTGTCCATTTCGTTTATACACATTAAGACGGGTGGTCAAACTAAGACCAGCTGGTCTTAAGCAGCCCGTTTGCATATACATGATGTGATCTTATGTCTGTTAATTTTTGCCATATTTTGAAAGTTGATTCCAGTTATTTGATTTTAGATCTAGGGATATTTAATTGGTTTTATGGCTCTAGAATATTAAAGCTGCTTCACCTACAAGCAGATTATGACTTGAAGGAGAATTTTAAGTCAGTTATTTTGCTGGAATTTTAGAGAATGTTTGCCAGCAGCGGCATTTCACACCTAAAACACTTTGCTGCCAAGTTTTTTGGGTCCACGTACATTGTGAGGAAGCGTTTTATTGTAAGAAAAACACACAAGTCTATAAGAACTAATGAAAATTGATTTTGACTGACTGCAATTTAAATGCAGTCATGCGAATCAAAGAACCAGTAAACTTGTTCCACAGTTCAAGAAATTATCCAAAATTGTGAACATTTACTCTGGGGTCAGGTTGTATGTAAATTAAGTCCCTTCGTGTTCATAATTATTATGATAGAGAATAATAAAAGTTCAGTTTAAATACCGGTAATTATGAATAGTTAAATATTATGAAATTAGCATTTTTTATAGTTAGTATTTTGAAATGTAATGTGCTTGTGTAATAGAGTGTGATGTGAAATTGAATGACAAATACATGCTTATTATCATTAACTCATATTTTCATACGTTGTGAATTGCAATTGAAGTATACAAATTATATGTGCGGCCTGCCAATAACAAACAAGTTTTTAATGTAGCCCTCCATAAAAAAGTTTGCCCACCCTTGCACTAAGACCTTTCCATTAAGATGTAAAAGAATTATCTTGTAAACAATTACCCACAATTCCTGTAAAAAATTACAGAAGTTTAAGTTACTCAAATCTGTTACAATTATACAGCCATTTCACTGTGACTCACGGGATAGATGATGAACTTATAATTTAAATATTCAATTAAGTACCAGAATATTTGCATTCATTATGATACATATGAATACTAGCAGGTTTAGTTTATAATCCAATAAAATAACATTTGCTGACTAGCCACCTTTTCTAACTTTGAATGAAAAAAAATAAGCGTAACTCGGGACAAAAAATAAACATGCACTGGAGAGTAAGCAACTTAGTTATAATTTCTGCTCTAATCTATAGCGTGCTTAGATTTAAAGTTATTTTAAATTTGAAATACCCTTGTGAGTGTATAACATAGTAATATAAATTTTGAAATCTGCTCACTCAATAAATATGGTGATTGATTTAATACCGTGACTCACAGGACACAAAAACATGACTCACGGGGACACGATCAAACTGATCCAAGAATCAGCTTGAATTATATTTTATAGACAATTTAAAACACATCTACTAAAGAAGACTATCAACGATTACTATTTAGAACTATGTTAATGAAAAATGCAGTAAAAAGATATACAGTTGGACTGTGAGTAGGTACATTTTATACATATTGTGAGAAACTTAATAAGTTTAGTTTTTATTTCAAGTAGACAGTTGTAATGTCAGGTAACAATAATGCTTTCTTTTTGGCAATCTCAAGAGATTCTGCAGAAAATGCCAAGTGTCCTCTGTTATTGGCAAGTTCAGGTGTTGGCATAGAGCAGAGTATGTCTGTCATAAGCTGCCATGACTCATCTGTGCTGGTAGGCCAGCAGTGCAGCTTTCCTGATTTGGGCATGTTCTTCACACACACTTCTTCCTCCTTCACCAACACCACTTGAGCTATGTAGATATGAACTGTGTTGTTACTTTTTCCTCGAAGAACAACAGCCACAGTCTGTCCGGCTAGCAGAACTTCATCCACATGCTGTGACGGAACTTTGGTGACCTCATTCACCTGACTGCTGTAGAGCAGCTTGTCATTTTTTTTTTTTTTTGGAAAAATTCCCTGCAAAACGAGTATTGCAATCTAGAATAGATCATGCTGATATGAAAGTGGGTAACCTGTATGGCCAATTTAAGAAAATATAAGCTCCCCAGACACAATATCTGCAGCTAGTTCAATTATTTAAATTACAAAGTCTATTGCCTCATTTTCTGTTTCATTCTCCTTCCAGTAATAGATGACATAATTAATTTCTTTCTCTCCATGATGTATCTTTTGTACTATCCTGCCAGAATCTGAACAGGATCCGGATTTTACCAAGTTAAATGCAAACTCTTCCTCAATCATACATTAATCAAATTTAATCGAAGCCAATGATGAAAAAAATATATTTGAAATTTAAGAAAAAATTGAAATGTTTAATTAGATATAAAAAAAACACATTCTCATATATTATGTTTCGTTCACAAAACAAAAATCAATAATAAAAAAATTTCAAGCCCCCCCCCCCCTCTGCAGTGCTGAACAGTCTTTCAGGTGCAACACTGGTGAGTGGTGGACTAAGGTATGCAGATTGTCAGACCAGGAAAGTGCATTCGATTTTGCTTCCACATTTTGCAGTGGGTCATTTGATCATGGGATTAGTGACTCATTTAGATACTGTTTGAGTTCAACTACAACCTCTTGATTTTCTACTAAAGAGACTGGCTCACTTTTTGTTGGCATGCAGTAATCATGTTTATATGTTCACAAATAGATGCATCTTTGCTGAGCATCAAACGTTTAGGATCAGGCTCACCAGATGCAAATGTTGAAGTGGGGTAGATAGTTGGATTAGCCGCTTGATTGTCAGTTTGACTTCTTGCAATTATATGTTTTGTGGATGCCTCTAAGAGGAATGCCTTCGCAACCAAACTTTGATCAGTGATGGAGAAGAATGTCATTTTGAATTGAGGATTTAGCAATGTTACAAAGACATATGCTGGTTCAGTCCAGAGTTTGTCAAATTGACGTTTTGTTGATTCAATAGTGCTTATTTCATAGTTTTGACCACCATCTGTTGTTAATACTGTCTAAAGAACATGAACTAGTGGAATGACAGTTGAGATTCTGGCATAATCAGCACTTTTGTGATTTCTTCAAATGGTTTCAGAAGTTGAACGACATTATCCAAATCTGATTTTGTTGTCGTCAGATCCAAATAATGCTATTGCTTGTCTCCATTCACTGCAGCTAGTAATTGGAGAGGGTTTGCTCAGTCAACAAATTGAAAGTGATATCATTGCATCTTGTTGACAAATTGTTGGCCACTTCAAACATTCATCATCTGCCACAGCTCGTTTGCATGCTATTCAACACCACCAGGTGAATCTTCCACAGCCTCAAATGATCCAAATTGTGAGAACACAGTGGAATAGGTTTAGCCGATTATCAGAAAATATTTCTAGCATTGTCACTTATGATTGCATAACATTGGTTTCTATTAATCTTACAACTGACTAACATGTTGTTAAATTCTTTTGTGTTATTACCATTATGGGAATCAAGTGGGCTGCATTCTAATGCATAGCTGTACATAGCTGTGTTTTGTGTTATTTCCAGTGTGGGAATCAAGTGGGCTGCATTCTAGTGCATAGCTGTTTTCAAACTGATCATTTGTAAGACCAAAGAAAGATTTGACGCTGTTATCATCTGTCCAGGTATCTGTCGTAAATTAAATATATTAATTTAAGCATCTTGCTACAGGCATTGTCATACATGTTGGAATGCACTGACGATGCAGGTGCTGTTCCTTTTTTGGTTGTTTACATTCCATGGGAACAGACAGTGCATTCTGAAGGGCAGTATCATTGTTTTTAAAAAATCCAAGAGTTGTAAGGAAGAAATGCTTCCAGAAAATATTTCTAGCATTGTCACTTATAATTGCATAACATTTATTTCTATTAATCTTACAACTGACTAACATGTTGTTAAATTCTTTTGTGTTATTTCCAGTGTGGGAATCAAGCATTGTCACTTATGATTGCATAACATTAGTTTCTATTAATCTTACAACTGACTAACATGTTGTTAAATTCTTTTGTGTTATTTCCAGTGTGGGAATCAAGTGGGCTGCATTCTAGTGCATAGCTGTGCATAGCTGTGTTTTGTGTTATTTCCAGTGTGGGAATCAAGTGGGCTGCATTCTAGTGCATAGCTGTTTTCAAACTGATCATTTGTAAGACCAAAGAAAGATTTGACGCTGTTATCATCTGTCCAGGTATCTGTCGTAAATTAAATATATTAATTTAAGCATCTTGCTACAGGCATTGTCATACATGTTGGAATGCACTGACGATGCAGGTGCTGTTCCTTTTTTGGTTGTTTACATTCCATGGGAACAGACAAAGTGCATTCTGAAGGGCAGTATCATTGTTTTTAAAAATCCCAGAGTTGTAAGAAAGAAATGCTTACAGAAAATATTTCTAGCATTGTCACTTATGATTGCATAACATTGATTTCTATTAATCTTACAACTGACTAACATGTTGTTAAATTCTTTTGTGTTATTTCCAGTGTGGGAATCAAGCATTGTCACTTATGATTGCATAACATTAGTTTCTATTAATCTTACAACTGACTAACATGTTGTTAAATTCTTTTGTGTTATTTCCAGTGTGGGAATCAAGTGGGCTGCATTCTAGTGCATAGCTGTGCATAGCTGTGTTTTGTGTTATTTCCAGTGTGGGAATCAAGTGGGCTGCATTCTAGTGCATAGCTGTTTTCAAACTGATCATTTGTAAGACCAAAGAAAGATTTGACGCTGTTATCATCTGTCCAGGTATCTGTCGTAAATTAAATATATTAATTTAAGCATCTTGCTACAGGCATTGTCATACATGTTGGAATGCACTGACGATGCAGGTGCTGTTCCTCGACCATCTTTTTGGTTGTATACATTCCATGGGAACAGACAGTGCATTCTGAAGGGCAGTATCATTGTTTTTAAAAAATCCAAGAGTTGTAAGGAAGATATGCTTACAGAAAATATTTCTAGCATTGTCACTTATGATTGCATAACATTGATTTCTATTAATCTTACAACTGACTAACATGTTGTTAAATTCTTTTGTGTTATTTCCAGTGTGGGAATCAAGCATTGTCACTTATGATTGCATAACATTAGTTTCTATTAATCTTACAACTGACTAACATGTTGTTAAATTCTTTTGTGTTATTTCCAGTGTGGGAATCAAGTGGGCTGCATTCTAGTGCATAGCTGTGCATAGCTGTGTTTTGTGTTATTTCCAGTGTGGGAATCAAGTGGGCTGCATTCTAGTGCATAGCTGTTTTCAAACTGATCATTTGTAAGACCAAAGAAAGATTTGACGCTGTTATCATCTGTCCAGGTATCTGTCGTAAATTAAATATATTAATTTAAGCATCTTGCTACAGGCATTGTCATACATGTTGGAATGCACTGACGATGCAGGTGCTGTTCCTTTTTTGGTTGTTTACATTCCATGGGAACAGACAGTGCATTCTGAAGGGCAGTATCATTGTTTTTAAAAAATCCCAGAGTTGTAAGGAAGAAATGCTTACAGAAAATATTTCTAGCATTGTCACTTATGATTGCATAACATTGATTTCTATTAATCTTACAACTGACTAACATGTTGTTAAATTCTTTTGTGTTATTTCCAGTGTGGGAATCAAGCATTGTCACTTATGATTGCATAACATTAGTTTCTATTAATCTTACAACTGACTAACATGTTGTTAAATTCTTTTGTGTTATTTCCAGTGTGGGAATCAAGTGGGCTGCATTCTAGTGCATAGCTGTGCATAGCTGTGTTTTGTGTTATTTCCAGTGTGGGAATCAAGTGGGCTGCATTCTAGTGCATAGCTGTTTTCAAACTGATCATTTGTAAGACCAAAGAAAGATTTGACGCTGTTATCATCTGTCCAGGTATCTGTCGTAAATTAAATATATTAATTTAAGCATCTTGCTACAGGCATTGTCATACATGTTGGAATGCACTGACGATGCAGGTGCTGTTCCTCGACCATCTTTTTTGGTTGTATACATTCCATGGGAACAGACAGTGCATTCTGAAGGGCAGTATCATTGTTTTTAAAAAATCCAAGAGTTGTAAGGAAGATATGCTTACAGAAAATATTTCTAGCATTGTCACTTATGATTGCATAACATTGATTTCTATTAATCTTACAACTGACTAACATGTTGTTAAATTCTTTTGTGTTATTTCCAGTGTGGGAATCAAGCATTGTCACTTATGATTGCATAACATTAGTTTCTATTAATCTTACAACTGACTAACATGTTGTTAAATTCTTTTGTGTTATTTCCAGTGTGGGAATCAAGTGGGCTGCATTCTAGTGCATAGCTGTGCATAGCTGTGTTTTGTGTTATTTCCAGTGTGGGAATCAAGTGGGCTGCATTCTAGTGCATAGCTGTTTTCAAACTGATCATTTGTAAGACCAAAGAAAGATTTGACGCTGTTATCATCTGTCCAGGTATCTGTCGTAAATTAAATATATTAATTTAAGCATCTTGCTACAGGCATTGTCATACATGTTGGAATGCACTGACGATGCAGGTGCTGTTCCTTTTTTGGTTGTATACATTCCATGGGAACAGACAGTGCATTCTGAAGGGCAGTATCATTGTTTTTAAAAAATCCAAGAGTTGTAAGGAAGATATGCTTACAGAAAATATTTCTAGCATTGTCACTTATGATTGCATAACATTGATTTCTATTAATCTTACAACTGACTAACATGTTGTTAAATTCTTTTGTGTTATTTCCAGTGTGGGAATCAAGCATTGTCACTTATGATTGCATAACATTAGTTTCTATTAATCTTACAACTGACTAACATGTTGTTAAATTCTTTTGTGTTATTTCCAGTGTGGGAATCAAGCATTGTCCTTTATGATTGCATAACATTAGTTTCTATTAATCTTACAACTGACTAACATGTTGTTAAATTCTTTTGTGTTATTTCCAGTGTGGGAATCAAGTGGGCTGCATTCTAGTGCATAGCTGTGCATAGCTGTGTTTTGTGTTATTTCCAGTGTGGGAATCAAGTGGGCTGCATTCTAGTGCATAGCTGTTTTCAAACTGATCATTTGTAAGACCAAAGAAAGATTTGACGCTGTTATCATCTGTCCAGGTATCTGTCGTAAATTAAATATATTAATTTAAGCATCTTGCTACAGGCATTGTCATACATGTTGGAATGCACTGACGATGCAGGTGCTGTTCCTTTTTTGGTTGTTTACATTCCATGGGAACAGACAGTGCATTCTGAAGGGCAGTATCATTGTTTTTAAAAAATCCCAGAGTTGTAAGGAAGAAATGCTTACAGAAAATATTTCTAGCATTGTCACTTATGATTGCATAACATTGATTTCTATTAATCTTACAACTGACTAACATGTTGTTAAATTCTTTTGTGTTATTTCCAGTGTGGGAATCAAGCATTGTCACTTATGATTGCATAACATTAGTTTCTATTAATCTTACAACTGACTAACATGTTGTTAAATTCTTTTGTGTTATTTCCAGTGTGGGAATCAAGTGGGCTGCATTCTAGTGCATAGCTGTGCATAGCTGTGTTTTGTGTTATTTCCAGTGTGGGAATCAAGTGGGCTGCATTCTAGTGCATAGCTGTTTTCAAACTGATCATTTGTAAGACCAAAGAAAGATTTGACGCTGTTATCATCTGTCCAGGTATCTGTCGTAAATTAAATATATTAATTTAAGCATCTTGCTACAGGCATTGTCATACATGTTGGAATGCACTGACGATGCAGGTGCTGTTCCTTTTTTGGTTGTTTACATTCCATGGGAACAGACAGTGCATTCTGAAGGGCAGTATCATTGTTTTAAAAAATCCCAGAGTTGTAAGGAAGAAATGCTTACAGAAAATATTTCTAGCATTGTCACTTATGATTGCATAACATTGATTTCTATTAATCTTACAACTGACTAACATGTTGTTAAATTCTTATGTGTTATTTCCAGTGTGGGAATCAAGCATTGTCACTTATGATTGCATAACATTGATTTCTATTAATCTTACAACTGACTAACATGTTGTTAAATTCTTTTGTGTTATTTCCAGTGTGGGAATCAAGTGGGCTGCATTCTAGTGCATAGCTGTGCATAGCTGTGTTTTGTGTTATTTCCAGTGTGGGAATCAAGTGGGCTGCATTCTAGTGCATAGCTGTTTTCAAACTGATCATTTGTAAGACCAAAGAAAGATTTGACGCTGTTATCATCTGTCCAGGTATCTGTCGTAAATTAAATATATTAATTTAAGCATCTTGCTACAGGCATTGTCATACATGTTGGAATGCACTGACGATGCAGGTGCTGTTCCTTTTTGGTTGTATACATTCCATGGGAACAGACAGTGCATTCTGAAGGGCAGTATCATTGTTTTTAAAAAATCCCAGAGTTGTAAGGAAGAAATGCTTACAGAAAATATTTCTAGCATTGTCACTTATGATTGCATAACATTGATTTCTATTAATCTTACAACTGACTAACATGTTGTTAAATTCTTTTTGTGTTATTTCCAGTGTGGGAATCAAGCATTGTCACTTATGATTGCATAACATTAGTTTCTATTAATCTTACAACTGACTAACATGTTGTTAAATTCTTTTGTGTTATTTCCAGTGTGGGAATCAAGTGGGCTGCATTCTAGTGCATAGCTGTGCATAGCTGTGTTTTGTGTTATTTCCAGTGTGGGAATCAAGTGGGCTGCATTCTAGTGCATAGCTGTTTTCAAACTGATCATTTGTAAGACCAAAGAAAGATTTGACGCTGTTATCATCTGTCCAGGTATCTGTCGTAAATTAAATATATTAATTTAAGCATCTTGCTACAGGCATTGTCATACATGTTGGAATGCACTGACGATGCAGGTGCTGTTCGACCCTTTTTGGTTGTTTACATTCCATGGGAACAGACAGTGCATTCTGAAGGGCAGTATCATTGTTTTTAAAAAATCCCAGAGTTGTAAGGAAGAAATGCTTACAGAAAATATTTCTAGCATTGTCACTTATGATTGCATAACATTGATTTCTATTAATCTTACAACTGACTAACATGTTGTTAAATTCTTTTGTGTTATTTCCAGTGTGGGAATCAAGCATTGTCACTTATGATTGCATAACATTAGTTTCTATTAATCTTACAACTGACTAACATGTTGTTAAATTCTTTTGTGTTATTTCCAGTGTGGGAATCAAGTGGGCTGCATTCTAGTGCATAGCTGTGCATAGCTGTGTTTTGTGTTATTTCCAGTGTGGGAATCAAGTGGGCTGCATTCTAGTGCATAGCTGTTTTCAAACTGATCATTTGTAAGACCAAAGAAAGATTTGACGCTGTTATCATCTGTCCAGGTATCTGTCGTAAATTAAATATATTAATTTAAGCATCTTGCTACAGGCATTGTCATACATGTTGGAATGCACTGACGATGCAGGTGCTGTTCCTCGACCATCTTTTTTGGTTGTATACATTCCATGGGAACAGACAGTGCATTCTGAAGGGCAGTATCATTGTTTTTAAAAATCCCAGAGTTGTAAGGAAGAAATGCTTACAGAAAATATTTCTAGCATTGTCACTTATGATTGCATAACATTGATTTCTATTAATCTTACAACTGACTAACATGTTGTTAAATTCTTTTGTGTTATTTCCAGTGTGGGAATCAAGCATTGTCACTTATGATTGCATAACATTAGTTTCTATTAATCTTACAACTGACTAACATGTTGTTAAATTCTTTGTGTTATTTCCAGTGTGGGAATCAAGTGGGCTGCATTCTAGTGCATAGCTGTGCATAGCTGTGTTTTGTGTTATTTCCAGTGTGGGAATCAAGTGGGCTGCATTCTAGTGCATAGCTGTTTTCAAACTGATCATTTGTAAGACCAAAGAAAGATTTGACGCTGTTATCATCTGTCCAGGTATCTGTCGTAAATTAAATATATTAATTTAAGCATCTTGCTACAGGCATTGTCATACATGTTGGAATGCACTGACGATGCAGGTGCTGTTCCTTTTTTGGTTGTTTACATTCCATGGGAACAGACAGTGCATTCTGAAGGGCAGTATCATTGTTTTTAAAAATCCCAGAGTTGTAAGGAAGAAATGCTTACAGAAAATATTTCTAGCATTGTCACTTATGATTGCATAACATTGATTTCTATTAATCTTACAACTGACTAACATGTTGTTAAATTCTTTTGTGTTATTTCCAGTGTAGGGGAATCAAGCATTGTCACTTATGATTGCATAACATTAGTTTCTATTAATCTTACAACTGACTAACATGTTGTTAAATTCTTTTGTGTTATTTCCAGTGTGGGAATCAAGTGGGCTGCATTCTAGTGCATAGCTGTGCATAGCTGTGTTTTGTGTTATTTCCAGTGTGGGAATCAAGTGGGCTGCATTCTAGTGCATAGCTGTTTTCAAACTGATCATTTGTAAGACCAAAGAAAGATTTGACGCTGTTATCATCTGTCCAGGTATCTGTCGTAAATTAAATATATTAATTTAAGCATCTTGCTACAGGCATTGTCATACATGTTGGAATGCACTGACGATGCAGGTGCTGTTCCTTTTTTGGTTGTTTACATTCCATGGGAACAGACAGTGCATTCTGAAGGGCAGTATCATTGTTTTTAAAAAAAATCCCAGAGTTGTAAGGAAGAAATGCTTACAGAAAATATTTCTAGCATTGTCACTTATGATTGCATAACATTGATTTCTATTAATCTTACAACTGACTAACATGTTGTTAAATTCTTTGTGTTATTTCCAGTGTGGGAATCAAGCATTGTCACTTATGATTGCATAACATTAGTTTCTATTAATCTTACAACTGACTAACATGTTGTTAAATTCTTTTCGTGTTATTTCCAGTGTGGGAATCAAGTGGGCTGCATTCTAGTGCATAGCTGTGCATAGCTGTGTTTTGTGTTATTTCCAGTGTGGGAATCAAGTGGGCTACACATTCTAGTGCATAGCTGTTTTCAAACTGATCATTTGTAAGACCAAAGAAAGATTTTGACGCTGTTATCATCTGTCCAGGTATCTGTCGTAAATTAAATATATTAGTTTAAGCATCTTGCTACAGGCATTGTCATACATGTTGGAATGCACTGACGATGCAGGTGCTGTTCCTCGACCATCTTTTTTGGTTGTATACATTCCATGGGAACAGACAGTGCATTCTGAAGGGCAGTATCATTGTTTTTAAAAATCCAAGAGTTGTAAGGAAAGATATGCTTACAGAAAATATTTCTAGCATTGTCACTTATGATTGCATAACATTGATTTCTATTAATCTTACAACTGACTAACATGTTGTTAAATTCTTTTGTGTTATTTCCAGTGTGGGAATCAAGCATTGTCACTTATGATTGCATAACATTAGTTTCTATTAATCTTACAACTGACTAACATGTTGTTAAATTCTTTTGTGTTATTTCCAGTGTGGGAATCAAGTGGGCTGCATTCTAGTGCATAGCTGTGCATAGCTGTGTTTTGTGTTATTTCCAGTGTGGGAATCAAGTGGGCTGCATTCTAGTGCATAGCTGTTTTCAAACTGATCATTTGTAAGACCAAAGAAAGATTTGACGCTGTTATCATCTGTCCAGGTATCTGTCGTAAATTAAATATATTAATTTAAGCATCTTGCTACAGGCATTGTCATACATGTTGGAATGCACTGACGATGCAGGTGCTGTTCCTTTTTGGTTGTATACATTCCATGGGAACAGACAGTGCATTCTGAAGGGCAGTATCATTGTTTTTAAAAAATCCCAGAGTTGTAAGGAAGAAATGCTTACAGAAAATATTTCTAGCATTGTCATTTATGATTGCATAACATTGATTTCTATTAATCTTACAACTGACTAACATGTTGTTAAATTCTTTTGTGTTATTTCCAGTGTAGGAATCAAGCATTGTCACTTATGATTGCATAACATTAGTTTCTATTAATCTTACAACTGACTAACATGTTGTTAAATTCTTTTGTGTTATTTCCAGTGTGGGAATCAAGCATTGTCACTTATGATTGCATAACATTAGTTTCTATTAATCTTACAACTGACTAACATGTTGTTAAATTCTTTTGTGTTATTTCCAGTGTGGGAATCAAGTGGGCTGCATTCTAGTGCATAGCTGTGCATAGCTGTGTTTTGTGTTATTTCCAGTGTGGGAATCAAGTGGGCTGCATTCTAGTGCATAGCTGTTTTCAAACTGATCATTTGTAAGACCAAAGAAAGATTTGACGCTGTTATCATCTGTCCAGGTATCTGTCGTAAATTAAATATATTAATTTAAGCATCTTGCTACAGGCATTGTCATACATGTTGGAATGCACTGACGATGCAGGTGCTGTTCCTTTTTTGGTTGTTTACATTCCATGGGAACAGACAGTGCATTCTGAAGGGCAGTATCATTGTTTTTAAAAAATCCCAGAGTTGTAAGGAAGAAATGCTTACAGAAAATATTTCTAGCATTGTCACTTATGATTGCATAACATTGATTTCTATTAATCTTACAACTGACTAACATGTTGTTAAATTCTTTTGTGTTATTTCCAGTGTGGGAATCAAGCATTGTCACTTATGATTGCATAACATTAGTTTCTATTAATCTTACAACTGACTAACATGTTGTTAAATTCTTTTGTGTTATTTCCAGTGTGGGAATCAAGTGGGCTGCATTCTAGTGCATAGCTGTGCATAGCTGTGTTTTGTGTTATTTCCAGTGTGGGAATCAAGTGGGCTGCATTCTAGTGCATAGCTGTTTTCAAACTGATCATTTGTAAGACCAAAGAAAGATTTGACGCTGTTATCATCTGTCCAGGTATCTGTCGTAAATTAAATATATTAATTTAAGCATCTTGCTACAGGCATTGTCATACATGTTGGAATGCACTGACGATGCAGGTGCTGTTCCTTTTTGGTTGTTTACATTCCATGGGAACAGACAGTGCATTCTGAAGGGCAGTATCATTGTTTTTAAAAAATCCCAAGAGTTGTAAGGAAGAAATGCTTACAGAAAATATTTCTAGCATTGTCACTTATGATTGCATAACATTGATTTCTATTAATCTTACAACTGACTAACATGTTGTTAAATTCTTTTGTGTTATTTCCAGTGTGGGAATCAAGCATTGTCACTTATGATTGCATAACATTAGTTTCTATTAATCTTACAACTGACTAACATGTTGTTAAATTCTTTGTGTTATTTCCAGTGTGGGAATCAAGTGGGCTGTGCATTCTAGTGCATAGCTGTGCATAGCTGTGTTTTGTGTTATTTCCAGTGTGGGAATCAAGTGGGCTGCATTCTAGTGCATAGCTGTTTTCAAACTGATCATTTGTAAGACCAAAGAAAGATTTGACGCTGTTATCATCTGTCCAGGTATCTGTCGTAAATTAAATATATTAATTTAAGCATCTTGCTACAGGCATTGTCATACATGTTGGAATGCACTGACGATGCAGGTGCTGTTCCTTTTTGGTTGTTTACATTCCATGGGAACAGACAGTGCATTCTGAAGGGCAGTATCATTGTTTTTAAAAAATCCCAGAGTTGTAAGGAAGAAATGCTTACAGAAAATATTTCTAGCATTGTCACTTATGATTGCATAACATTGATTTCTATTAATCTTACAACTGACTAACATGTTGTTAAATTCTTTTGTGTTATTTCCAGTGTGGGAATCAAGCATTGTCACTTATGATTGCATAACATTAGTTTCTATTAATCTTACAACTGACTAACATGTTGTTAAATTCTTTTGTGTTATTTCCAGTGTGGGAATCAAGTGGGCTGCATTCTAGTGCATAGCTGTGCATAGCTGTGTTTTGTGTTATTTCCAGTGTGGGAATCAAGTGGGCTGCATTCTAGTGCATAGCTGTTTTCAAACTGATCATTTGTAAGACCAAAGAAAGATTTGACGCTGTTATCATCTGTCCAGGTATCTGTCGTAAATTAAATATATTAATTTAAGCATCTTGCTACAGGCATTGTCATACATGTTGGAATGCACTGACGATGCAGGTGCTGTTCCTTTTTGGTTGTTTACATTCCATGGGAACAGACAGTGCATTCTGAAGGGCAGTATCATTGTTTTTAAAAAATCCCAGAGTTGTAAGGAAGAAATGCTTACAGAAAATATTTCTAGCATTGTCACTTATGATTGCATAACATTGATTTCTATTAATCTTACAACTGACTAACATGTTGTTAAATTCTTTTGTGTTATTTCCAGTGTGGGAATCAAGCATTGTCACTTATGATTGCATAACATTAGTTTCTATTAATCTTACAACTGACTAACATGTTGTTAAATTCTTTTGTGTTATTTCCAGTGTGGGAATCAAGTGGGCTGCATTCTAGTGCATAGCTGTGCATAGCTGTGTTTTGTGTTATTTCCAGTGTGGGAATCAAGTGGGCTGCATTCTAGTGCATAGCTGTTTTCAAACTGATCATTTGTAAGACCAAAGAAAGATTTGACGCTGTTATCATCTGTCCAGGTATCTGTCGTAAATTAAATATATTAATTTAAGCATCTTGCTACAGGCATTGTCATACATGTTGGAATGCACTGACGATGCAGGTGCTGTTCCTTTTTGGTTGTTTACATTCCATGGGAACAGACAGTGCATTCTGAAGGGCAGTATCATTGTTTTTAAAAAATCCCAGAGTTGTAAGGAAGAAATGCTTACAGAAAATATTTCTAGCATTGTCACTTATGATTGCATAACATTGATTTCTATTAATCTTACAACTGACTAACATGTTGTTAAATTCTTTTGTGTTATTTCCAGTGTGGGAATCAAGCATTGTCACTTATGATTGCATAACATTAGTTTCTATTAATCTTACAACTGACTAACATGTTGTTAAATTCTTTTGTGTTATTTCCAGTGTGGGAATCAAGTGGGCTGCATTCTAGTGCATAGCTGTGCATAGCTGTGTTTTGTGTTATTTCCAGTGTGGGAATCAAGTGGGCTGCATTCTAGTGCATAGCTGTTTTCAAACTGATCATTTGTAAGACCAAAGAAAGATTTGACGCTGTTATCATCTGTCCAGGTATCTGTCGTAAATTAAATATATTAATTTAAGCATCTTGCTACAGGCATTGTCATACATGTTGGAATGCACTGACGATGCAGGTGCTGTTCCTCGACCATCTTTTTTGGTTGTATACATTCCATGGGAACAGACAGTGCATTCTGAAGGGCAGTATCATTGTTTTTAAAAAATCCCAGAGTTGTAAGGAAGAAATGCTTACAGAAAATATTTCTAGCATTGTCACTTATGATTGCATAACATTGATTTCTATTAATCTTACAACTGACTAACATGTTGTTAAATTCTTTTGTGTTATTTCCAGTGTGGGAATCAAGCATTGTCACTTATGATTGCATAACATTAGTTTCTATTAATCTTACAACTGACTAACATGTTGTTAAATTCTTTTGTGTTATTTCCAGTGTGGGAATCAAGTGGGCTGCATTCTAGTGCATAGCTGTGCATAGCTGTGTTTTGTGTTATTTCCAGTGTGGGAATCAAGTGGGCTGCATTCTAGTGCATAGCTGTTTTCAAACTGATCATTTGTAAGACCAAAGAAAGATTTGACGCTGTTATCATCTGTCCAGGTATCTGTCGTAAATTAAATATATTAATTTAAGCATCTTGCTACAGGCATTGTCATACATGTTGGAATGCACTGACGATGCAGGTGCTGTTCCTTTTTTGGTTGTTTACATTCCATGGGAACAGACAGTGCATTCTGAAGGGCAGTATCATTGTTTTTAAAAAATCCCAGAGTTGTAAGGAAGAAATGCTTACAGAAAATATTTCTAGCATTGTCACTTATGATTGCATAACATTGATTTCTATTAATCTTACAACTGACTAACATGTTGTTAAATTCTTTTGTGTTATTTCCAGTGTGGGAATCAAGCATTGTCACTTATGATTGCATAACATTAGTTTCTATTAATCTTACAACTGACTAACATGTTGTTAAATTCTTTTGTGTTATTTCCAGTGTGGGAATCAAGTGGGCTGCATTCTAGTGCACAGCTGTGCATAGCTGTGTTTTGTGTTATTTCCAGTGTGGGAATCAAGTGGGCTGCATTCTAGTGCATAGCTGTTTTCAAACTGATCATTTGTAAGACCAAAGAAAGATTTGACGCTGTTATCATCTGTCCAGGTATCTGTCGTAAATTAAATATATTAATTTAAGCATCTTGCTACAGGCATTGTCATACATGTTGGAATGCACTGACGATGCAGGTGCTGTTCCTCCATTTTTGGTTGTTTACATTCCATGGGAACAGACAGTGCATTCTGAAGGGCAGTATCATTGTTTTTAAAAATCCCAGAGTTGTAAGGAAGAAATGCTTACAGAAAATATTTCTAGCATTGTCACTTATGATTGCATAACATTGATTTCTATTAATCTTACAACTGACTAACATGTTGTTAAATTCTTTTGTGTTATTTCCAGTGTGGGAATCAAGCATTGTCACTTATGATTGCATAACATTAGTTTCTATTAATCTTACAACTGACTAACATGTTGTTAAATTCTTTTGTGTTATTTCCAGTGTGGGAATCAAGTGGGCTGCATTCTAGTGCATAGCTGTGCATAGCTGTGTTTTGTGTTATTTCCAGTGTGGGAATCAAGTGGGCTGCATTCTAGTGCATAGCTGTTTTCAAACTGATCATTTGTAAGACCAAAGAAAGATTTGACGCTGTTATCATCTGTCCAGGTATCTGTCGTAAATTAAATATATTAATTTAAGCATCTTGCTACAGGCATTGTCATACATGTTGGAATGCACTGACGATGCAGGTGCTGTTCCTCGACCATCTTTTTTGGTTGTATACATTCCATGGGAACAGACAGTGCATTCTGAAGGGCAGTATCATTGTTTTTAAAAAATCCCAGAGTTGTAAGGAAGAAATGCTTACAGAAAATATTTCTAGCATTGTCACTTATGATTGCATAACATTGATTTCTATTAATCTTACAACTGACTAACATGTTGTTAAATTCTTTTGTGTTATTTCCAGTGTGGGAATCAAGCATTGTCACTTATGATTGCATAACATTAGTTTCTATTAATCTTACAACTGACTAACATGTTGTTAAATTCTTTTTGTGTTATTTCCAGTGTGGGAATCAAGTGGGCTGCATTCTAGTGCATAGCTGGCATAGCTGTGTTTTGTGTTATTTCCAGTGTGGGAATCCAAGTGGGCTGCATTCTAGTGCATAGCTGTTTTCAAACTGATCATTTGTAAGACCAAAGAAAGATTTGACGCTGTTATCATCTGTCCAGGTATCTGTCGTAAATTAAATATATTAATTTAAGCATCTTGCTACAGGCATTGTCATACATGTTGGAATGCACTGACGATGCAGGTGCTGTTCCTCGACCATCTTTTTGGTTGTATACATTCCATGGGAACAGACAGTGCATTCTGAAGGGCAGTATCATTGTTTTTAAAAATCCCAGAGTTGTAAGGAAGAGATGCTTACAGAAAATATTTCTAGCATTGTCACTTATGATTGCATAACATTGATTTCTATTAATCTTACAACTGACTAACATGTTGTTAAATTCTTTTGTGTTATTTCCAGTGTGGGAATCAAGCATTGTCACTTATGATTGCATAACATTAGTTTCTATTAATCTTACAACTGACTAACATGTTGTTAAATTCTTTTTGTGTTATTTCCAGTGTGGGAATCAAGCATTGTCACTTATGATTGCATAACATTAGTTTCTATTAATCTTACAACTGACTAACATGTTGTTAAATTCTTTTGTGTTATTTCCAGTGTGGGAATCAAGTGGGCTGCATTCTAGTGCATAGCTGTGCATAGCTGTGTTTTGTGTTATTTCCAGTGTGGGAATCAAGTGGGCTGCATTCTAGTGCATAGCTGTTTTCAAACTGATCATTTGTAAGACCAAAGAAAGATTTGACGCTGTTATCATCTGTCCAGGTATCTGTCGTAAATTAAATATATTAATTTAAGCATCTTGCTACAGGCATTGTCATACATGTTGGAATGCACTGACGATGCAGGTGCTGTTCCTTTTTTGGTTGTTTACATTCCATGGGAACAGACAGTGCATTCTGAAGGGCAGTATCATTGTTTTTAAAAATCCCAGTTGTAAGGAAGAAATGCTTACAGAAAATATTTCTAGCATTGTCACTTATGATTGCATAACATTGATTTCTATTAATCTTACAACTGACTAACATGTTGTTAAATTCTTTTGTGTTATTTCCAGTGTGGGAATCAAGCATTGTCACTTATGATTGCATAACATTAGTTTCTATTAATCTTACAACTGACTAACATGTTGTTAAATTCTTTTTGTGTTATTTCCAGTGTGGGAATCAAGTGGGCTGCATTCTAGTGCATAGCTGTGCATAGCTGTGTTTTGTGTTATTTCCAGTGTGGGAATCAAGTGGGCTGCATTCTAGTGCATAGCTGTTTTCAAACTGATCATTTGTAAGACCAAAGAAAGATTTGACGCTGTTATCATCTGTCCAGGTATCTGTCGTAAATTAAATATATTAATTTAAGCATCTTGCTACAGGCATTGTCATACATGTTGGAATGCACTGACGATGCAGGTGCTGTTCCTTTTTGGTTGTTTACATTCCATGGGAACAGACAGTGCATTCTGAAGGGCAGTATCATTGTTTTTAAAAAAAATCCCAGAGTTGTAAGGAAGAAATGCTTACAGAAAATATTTCTAGCATTGTCACTTATGATTGCATAACATTGATTTCTATTAATCTTACAACTGACTAACATGTTGTTAAATTCTTTTGTGTTATTTCCAGTGTGGGAATCAAGCATTGTCACTTATGATTGCATAACATTAGTTTCTATTAATCTTACAACTGACTAACATGTTGTTAAATTCTTTTGTGTTATTTCCAGTGTGGGAATCAAGCATTGTCACTTATGATTGCATAACATTAGTTTCTATTAATCTTACAACTGACTAACATGTTGTTAAATTCTTTTGTGTTATTTCCAGTGTGGGAATCAAGTGGGCTGCATTCTAGTGCATAGCTGTGCATAGCTGTGTTTTGTGTTATTTCCAGTGTGGGAATCAAGTGGGCTGCATTCTAGTGCATAGCTGTTTTCAAACTAATCATTTGTAAGACCAAAGAAAGATTTGACGCTGTTATCATCTGTCCAGGTATCTGTCGTAAATTAAATATATTAATTTAAGCATCTTGCTACAGGCATTGTCATACATGTTGGAATGCACTGACGATGCAGGTGCTGTTCCTCGACCATCTTTTTTGGTTGTATACATTCCATGGGAACAGACAGTGCATTCTGAAGGGCAGTATCATTGTTTTTAAAAAATCCCAGAGTTGTAAGGAAGAAATGCTTACAGAAAATATTTCTAGCATTGTCACTTATGATTGCATAACATTGATTTCTATTAATCTTACAACTGACTAACATGTTGTTAAATTCTTTTGTGTTATTTCCAGTGTGGGAATCAAGCATTGTCACTTATGATTGCATAACATTAGTTTCTATTAATCTTACAACTGACTAACATGTTGTTAAATTCTTTTTGTGTTATTTCCAGTGTGGGAATCAAGTGGGCTGCATTCTAGTGCATAGCTGTGCATAGCTGTGTTTTGTGTTATTTCCAGTGTGGGAATCAAGTGGGCTGCATTCTAGTGCATAGCTGTTTTCAAACTGATCATTTGTAAGACCAAAGAAAGATTTGACGCTGTTATCATCTGTCCAGGTATCTGTCGTAAATTAAATATATTAATTTAAGCATCTTGCTACAGGCATTGTCATACATGTTGGAATGCACTGACGATGCAGGTGCTGTTCCTCGACCATCTTTTTTGGTTGTATACATTCCATGGGAACAGACAGTGCCCATTCTGAAGGGCAGTATCATTGCTTTTTAAAAATCCAAGAGTTGTAAGGAAGATATGCTTACAGAAAATATTTCTAGCATTGTCACTTATGATTGCATAACATTGATTTCTATTAATCTTACAACTGACTAACATGTTGTTAAATTCTTTTGTGTTATTTCCAGTGTGGGAATCAAGCATTGTCACTTATGATTGCATAACATTAGTTTCTATTAATCTTACAACTGACTAACATGTTGTTAAATTCTTTTGTGTTATTTCCAGTGTGGGAATCAAGTGGGCTGCATTCTAGTGCATAGCTGTGCATAGCTGTGTTTTGTGTTATTTCCAGTGTGGGAATCAAGTGGGCTGCATTCTAGTGCATAGCTGTTTTCAAACTGATCATTTGTAAGACCAAAGAAAGATTTGACGCTGTTATCATCTGTCCAGGTATCTGTCGTAAATTAAATATATTAATTTAAGCATCTTGCTACAGGCATTGTCATACATGTTGGAATGCACTGACGATGCAGGTGCTGTTCCTCGACCATCTTTTTTGGTTGTATACATTCCATGGGGAACAGACAGTGCATTCTGAAGGGCAGTATCATTGTTTTTAAAAAATCCAAGAGTTGTAAGGAAGATATGCTTACAGAAAATATTTCTAGCATTGTCACTTATGATTGCATAACATTGATTTCTATTAATCTTACAACTGACTAACATGTTGTTAAATTCTTTTGTGTTATTTCCAGTGTGGGAATCAAGCATTGTCACTTATGATTGCATAACATTAGTTTCTATTAATCTTACAACTGACTAACATGTTGTTAAATTCTTTTGTGTTATTTCCAGTGTGGGAATCAAGTGGGCTGCATTCTAGTGCATAGCTGTGCATAGCTGTGTTTTGTGTTATTTCCAGTGTGGGAATCAAGTGGGCTGCATTCTAGTGCATAGCTGTTTTCAAACTGATCATTTGTAAGACCAAAGAAAGATTTGACGCTGTTATCATCTGTCCAGGTATCTGTCGTAAATTAAATATATTAATTTAAGCATCTTGCTACAGGCATTGTCATACATGTTGGAATGCACTGACGATGCAGGTGCTATTCCTTTTTTGGTTGTATACATTCCATGGGAACAGACAGTGCATTCTGAAGGGCAGTATCATTGTTTTTAAAAAATCCAAGAGTTGTAAGGAAGATATGCTTACAGAAAATATTTCTAGCATTGTCACTTATGATTGCATAACATTGATTTCTATTAATCTTACAACTGACTAACATGTTGTTAAATTCTTTTGTGTTATTTCCAGTGTGGGAATCAAGCATTGTCACTTATGATTGCATAACATTAGTTTCTATTAATCTTACAACTGACTAACATGTTGTTAAATTCTTTTGTGTTATTTCCAGTGTGGGAATCAAGCATTGTCACTTATGATTGCATAACATTAGTTTCTATTAATCTTACAACTGACTAACATGTTGTTAAATTCTTTTGTGTTATTTCCAGTGTGGGAATCAAGTGGGCTGCATTCTAGTGCATAGCTGTGCATAGCTGTGTTTTGTGTTATTTCCAGTGTGGGAATCAAGTGGGCTGCATTCTAGTGCATAGCTGTTTTCAAACTGATCATTTGTAAGACCAAAGAAAGATTTGACGCTGTTATCATCTGTCCAGGTATCTGTCGTAAATTAAATATATTAACTTTAAGCATCTTGCTTTAGGCATTGTCATACATGTTGGAATGCACTGACTTGATGCAGGTGCTGTTCCACGACCATCTTTTTTGGTTGTATACATTCTATGGGAACAGACAGTGCATTCTGGAAGGGCAGTATCATTGTTTTTAAAAATCCAAGAGTTGTAAGGAAGAAATGCTTATAGAAAATATTTCTAGCATTGTTACTTATGATTGCATAACATTGATTACTATTAATCTTACAACTGACTAACATGTTGTTAAATTCTTTTGTGTTATTTCCAGTGTGGGAATCAAGCATTGTCACTTATGATTGCATAACATTAGTTTCTATTAATCTTACAACTGACTAACATGTTGTTAAATTCTTTTGTGTTATTTCCAGTGTGGGAATCAAGTGGGCTGCATTCTAGTGCATAGCTGTGCATAGCTGTGTTTTGTGTTATTTCCAGTGTGGGAATCAAGTGGGCTGCATTCTAGTGCATAGCTGTTTTCAAACTGATCATTTGTAAGACCAAAGAAAGATTTGACGCTGTTATCATCTGTCCAGGTATCTGTCGTAAATTAAATATATTAATTTAAGCATCTTGCTACAGGCATTGTCATACATGTTGGAATGCACTGACGATGCAGGTGCTGTTCCACGACCATCTTTTTTGGTTGTATACATTCTATGGGAACAGACAGTGCATTCTGAAGGGCAGTATCATTGTTTTTAAAAAATCCAAGAGTTGTAAGGAAGAAATGCTTACAGAAAATATTTCTAGCATTGTCACTTATGATTGCATAACATTGATTTCTATTAATCTTACAACTGACTAACATGTTGTTAAATTCTTTTGTGTTATTTCCAGTGTGGGAATCAAGTGGGTTGCATTCTAGTGCATAGCTGTTTTCAAACTGATCATTTGTAAGACCAAAGAAAGATTTGACGCTGTTATCATCTGTCCAGGTATCTGTCGTAAATTAAATATATTAATTTAAGCATCTTGCTACAGGCATTGTCATACATGTTGGAATGCACTAACGATGCAGGTGCTGTTCCTCGACCATCTTTTTTGGTTGTATACATTCCATGGGAACAGACAGTGCATTCTGAAGGGCAGTATCATTGTTTTTAAAAAATCCCAGAGTTGTAAGGAAGAAATGCTTACAGAAAATATTTCTAGCATTGTCACTTATGATTGCATAACATTGATTTCTATTAATCTTACAACTGACTAACATGTTGTTAAATTATTTTGTGTTATTTCCAGTGTGGGAATCAAGTATTGTCACTTATGATTGCATAACATTAGTTTCTATTAATCTTACAACTGACTAACATGTTGTTAAATTCTTTTGTGTTATTTCCAGTGTGGGAATCAAGTGGGCTGCATTCTAGTGCATAGCTGTGCATAGCTGTGTTTTGTTGTTATTTCCAGTGTGGGAACCAAGTGGGCTGCATTCTAGTGCATAGCTGTTTTCAAACTGATCATTTGTAAGACCAAAGAAAGATTTGACGCTGTTATCATCTGTCCAGGTATCTGTCGTAAATTAAATATATTAATTTAAGCATCTTGCTACAGGCATTGTCATACATGTTGGAATGCACTGACGATGCAGGTGCTGTTCCTCGACCATCTTTTTTGGTTGTATACATTCCATGGGAACAGACAGTGCATTCTGAAGGGCAGTATCATTGTTTTTAAAAAATCCAAGAGTTGTAAGGAAGATGATGCTTACAGAAAATATTTCTAGCATTGTCATATGATTGCATAACATTGATTTCTATTAATCTTACAACTGACTAACATGTTGTTAGAATTCTTATCAGTGAAAATTATTTCCAGTGTAGGGAGTATCAGCATTGTCACTTATGATTGCATAACATTGATTTCTATTAATCTTACAACTGACTAACATGTTGTTAAATTCTTTTGTGTTATTTCCAGTGTGGGAATCAAGCATTGTCACTTATGATTGCATAACATTAGTTTCTATTAATCTTACAACTGACTAACATGTTGTTAAATTCTTTTGTGTTATTTCCAGTGTGGGAATCAAGTGGGCTGCATTCTAGTGCATAGCTGTGCATAGCTGTGTTTTGTGTTATTTCCAGTGTGGGAATCAAGTGGGCTGCATTTCTAGTGCATAGCTGTTTTCAAACTGATCATTTGTAAGACCAAAGAAAGATTTGACGCTGTTATCATCTGTCCAGGTATCTGTCGTAAATTAAATATATTAATTTAAGCATCTTGCTACAGGCATTGTCATACATGTTGGAATGCACTGACGATGCAGGTGCTGTTCCACGACCATCTTTTTTGGTTGTATACATTCTATGGGAACAGTACAGTGCATTCTGAAGGGCAGTATCATTGTTTTTAAAAAATCCAGAGTTGTAAGGAAGAAATGCTTACAGAAAATATTTCTAGCATTGTCACTTATGATTGCATAATATTGATTTCTATTAATCTTACAACTGACTAACATGTTGTTAAATTCTTTTGTGTTATTTCCAGTGTGGGAATCAAGTGGGTTGCATTCTAGTGCATAGCTGTGCATAGCTGTGTTTTGTGTTATTTCCAGTGTGGGAATCAAGTGGGCTGCATTCTAGTGCATAGCTGTTTTCAAACTGATCATTTGTAAGACCAAAGAAAGATTTGACGCTGTTATCATCTGTCCAGGTATCTGTCGTAAATTAAATATATTAATTTAAGCATCTTGCTACAGGCATTGTCATACATGTTGGAATGCACTAACGATGCAGGTGCTGTTCCTCGACCATCTTTTTTGGTTGTATACATTCCATGGGAACAGACAGTGCATTCTGAAGGGCAGTATCATTGTTTTTAAAAAATCCCAGAGTTGTAAGGAAGAAATGCTTACAGAAAATATTTCTAGCATTGTCACTTATGATTGCATAACATTGATTTCTATTAATCTTACAACTGACTAACATGTTGTTAAATTCTTTTGTGTTATTTCCAGTGTGGGAATCAAGCATTGTCACTTATGATTGCATAACATTAGTTTCTATTAATCTTACAACTGACTAACATGTTGTTAAATTCTTTTTGTGTTATTTCCAGTGTGGGAATCAAGTGGGCTGCATTCTAGTGCATAGCTGTGCATAGCTTTGTGTTTTGTGTTATTTCCAGTGTGGGAATGGAAGTGGGCTGCATTCTAGTGCATAGCTGTTTTTCAAACTGATCATTGTAAGACCAAAGAAAGATTTGACGCTGTTATCATCTGTCCAGGTATCTGTCGTAAATTAAATATGTTAATTTAAGCATCTTGCTACAGGCATTGTCATACATGTTGGAATGCACTGACGATGCAGGTGCTGTTCCTTTTTTGGTTGTTTACATTCCATGGGAACAGACAGATTGCATTCTGAAGGGCAGTATCATTGTTTTTAAAATCCCAGAGTTGTAAGGAAGAAATGCTTACAGAAAATATTTCTAGCATTGTCACTTATGATTGCATAACATTGATTTCTCTATTAATCTTACCTTAATGACTAAACATGTTGTTAGAATTCTTTTGTGTTATTTCCAGTGTGGGAATCAAGCATTGTCACTTAAGATTGCATAACATTAGTTTCTATTAATCTTACAACCTGACTAACATGTTGTTAAAATTTTGTGTTATTTCCAGTGTGGGAATCAGAGTGGGCTGCATTCTAGTGCATAGCTGTGCATAGCTGTGTTTTGTGTTTATTTCCAGTGTGGGAATCAAGTGGGCTGCATTCTAGTGCATAGATGTTTTCAAACTGATCATTTGTAAGACCAAAGAAAGATTTGACGCTGTTATCATCTGTCCAGGGCATCTTATCGTAAATTAATCTGATATATTAATTTGAAAGCATCTTGCTACAGGCATTGTCATACATGTTGGAATGCACTGACGATGCAGGGCTGTTTCACGACCATCTTTTTTGAGGTTTGTATACATTCTACAGCAAGGAAAGAAGACAGTGCATTCTGAAGGGCAGTATCATTGTTTTTAAAAAATCCAAGAGTTGTAAGGAAGAAATGCTTACAGAAAATATTTCTAGCATTGTCACTTATGATTGCATAATAATTGATTTCTATTAATCTTACAACTGACTAACATGTTGTTAAATTCTTTTGTGTTATTTCCAGTGTGGGAATCAAGTGGGTTGCATTCTAGTGCATAGCTGTGCATAGCTGTGTTTTGTGTTATTTCCAGTGTGGGAATCAAGTGGGCTGCATTCTAGTGCATAGCTGTTTTCAAACTGATCATTTGTAAGTGGACCAAAGAAAGATTTGACGCTGTTATCATCTGTCCAGGTATCTGTCGTAAATTAAATATATTAATTTAAGCATCTTGCTACAGGCATTGTCATACATGTTGGAATGCACTAACGATGCAGGTGCTGTTCCTCGACCATCTTTTTGGTTGTATACATTCCATGGGAACAGACAGTGCATTCTGAAGGGCAGTATCATTGTTTTCAAAAAATCCAAGAGTTGTAAGAAAGAAATGCTTACAGAAAATATTTCTAGCATTGTCACTTATGATTGCATAACATTGATTTCTATTAATCTTACAACTGACTAACATGTTGTTAAATTCTTTTTGTGTTATTTCCCAGTGTGGGAATCAAGCATTGTCACTTATGATTGCATAACATTAGTTTCTATTAATCTTACAACTGACTAACATGTTGTTAAATTCTTTTGTGTTATTTCCAGTGTGGGAATCAAGTGGGCTGCATTCTAGTGCATAGCTGTGCATATTGTGTTTTTGTGTTATTTCCAGTGTGGGAATCAAGTGGGCTGCATTCTAGTGCATAGCTGTTTTCAAACTGATCATTTCTGTAAGACCAAAGAAAGATTTGACGCTGTTATCATCTGTCCAGGTATCTGTCGTAAATTAAATATATTAATTTAAGCATCTTGCTACAGGCATTGTCATACATGTTGGAATGCACTGACGATTGCAGGTGCTGTTCCTTTTTGGTTGTTTACATTTCCATGGGAACAGACAGTGCATTCTGAAGGGCAGTATCATTGTTTTTAAAAAATCCCAGAGTTGTAAGGAAGAAATGCTTACAGAAAATATTTCTAGCATTGTCACTTATGATTGCATAACATTGATTTCTATTAATCTTACAACTGACTAACATGTTGTTAAATTCTTTTGGTGTTATTTCAGTGTGGGAATCAAGCATTGTCACTTAAGATTGCATAACATTAGTTTCTGTTAATCTTACAACTGACTAACATGTTGTTAAATTCTTTTAAAGTTATTTCCAGTGTAGGAGGATATCAAATGGGCTGCATTCTAGTGCATAGCTG
>JAGDYQ010000034.1:5496382-5576864 GCA_021962125.1 Bulinus truncatus
AACACTGGGTTAAAAATGTATCAGTATTTTTTTATTTATTTACAAATTCAAATAGTATGAAATAGAAAAGATGAAATCCTGAAATGGTCAGAAGGTGAACGATTAAAAAATAATTTTTACCTGCATCCCTTTATTTCAAAGTATTTCCTACCCCACCACCTCCCCCATATGTACGATTCACCGACTCTATTTTCTTCAAAATCAAAACCCAAGAAAAACTTTTTTTCTATTTACTGCTAAAACAAAACAAAAAGCAGAAATCGTTATTTCATGTCGTAAATTGAGTTAATAGTTCAGTTTCATTGTATTTGTAACATAATGTGCACGTTTCATTCATAGGCAGACTTTTAGTTTAAAGATGCATTGCAATCTTATCGGTGTCGTAACCAGTATCGGTGTCGTAACCAGTACCAGTGTCGTAACCAGTATCAGTGTCGTAACCAGTATCAGTGACGTAACCAGTATCAGTCTGGTAACCAGTACCAGTGTCGTAACCAGTACCAGTGTCGTAACCAGTATCGGTGTCGTAACCAGTACCAGTGTCGTAACCAGTATCAGTGTCGTCACCAGTATCAGTGTCGTAACCAGTATCAGTGTCGTAACCAGTACCAGTGTCGTAACCAGTATCAGTGACGTAACCAGTATCAGTGTCGTAACCAGTATCAGTGTCGTAACCAGTACCAGTGACGTAACCAGTATCAGTGGGGAGAGGTCTCAAACATTTCATATGTCTTAAAGTACATAAGTAGTAAAGTACCACCTATCGCTGATGGCAAAGTAAATGTCGCCAGACCGCCCCATCTACCCCTCGCCTTGCTGCGACACCCAGCCCTTATTTCAAACAAGGTGTTTATTTCCGGATGTTTTCCGACATAAGCACATTGTGTTAAAATTGAAAAAAAAATATTTCAACGGTTATTTTTTTTTTAGCTGAACACAATAGTCGTCTGCTGTATAAAACACAAGAGTTGTCTGCTGTATAAAACACAAGAGTCGTCTGCTGTATAAAACACAAGAGTTGTCTGCTGTATAAAACACAAGAGTCGTCTGCTGTATAAAACACAAGAGTTGTCTGCTGTATAAAACACAAGAGTCGTCTGCTGTATAAAACACAAGAGTCGTCTGCTGTATAAAACAATTACCTTCTTGGAGACATTAAATATTTTCAATTGTAATTCCAATATTTTGTTTTCATGAAAAACAACAACGACAACTTAATATTGACCTTTGCTCATTATGAATGTGTAATCTAACTTTTTTTTTTCTTATCGCTTTGTGTGCTAACTTAGATTAAATCTGCATAAATAACCAAGACGATGTTCTCTTACTGAGACTGTAATTTCCACAATTTCCACTGGTGTCTATAAAATATTCTTTTACGTATTATTTTTCTGTAAGCGTTCAGTTATTTAGAACCTTTTTTTTTTAAAAAAAAGTGTACAACATCAATATGACAGTAAGAAAGTGTACATAATGTACATTAATATGACAGTGTACATAGTGTACATCAATATGACAGTGTACATAGTGTACATCAATATGACAGTGTACATAATGTACATCAATATGACAGTGTACATAGTGTACATCAATATGACAGTAAAAAAGTGTACATAATGTACATCAATATGACAGTGTACATAGTGTACATCAATATGACAGTAAGAAAGTGTACATAGTGTACATCAATATGACAGTGTACATAGTGTACATCAATATGACAGTAAAAAAAGTGTACATAGTGTACATCAATATGACAGTGTACATAGTGTACATCAATATGACAGTGTACATAGTGTACATCAATATGACAGTAAAAAAAGTGTACATAGTGTACATCAATATGACAGTGTACATAGTGTACATCAATATGACAGTAAAAAGTGTACATAGTGTACATCAATATGACAGTGTACATAGTGTACATCAATATGACAGTAAAAAAGTGTACATAGTGTACATCAATATGACAGTGTACATAATGTACATCAATATGACAGTGTACATAGTGTACATCAATCTGACAGTAAGAAAGTGTACATAAGAGACCGTTATAGAAGAATGGAGTTCTGTTTATTCGTCGCTCGATTGGAAACAGATTCAGCGGGGAGGGAGGGGGGGAACATTTGTTGTAAACACCATACACATGTAGGAACTTGAGTCCAGTATTGACCCTAGCAGGGCTTCTAGATGATTTCTTGACCATAGTGGACAGCGTCCGAAACAAAATGTGTCCCTAGGGTTTAATTTTTTATTCGTTTTTTTTTTTACAAACCGTTCCAGCTGTTTCCATGAATCTTAGGAGAGATCTATCAGATGAGATGTTCTGTCTGGTGCGGACGATGGAACTTTTGAGACCTTTAAAGTAAATGATACAACTATATGCAAATATTTCCGTTTGAAATTATAGCATTTCAAATTTTACCAAAAACATTGTACAATTTTTATTTTATTTTATTGTATTTCAAGATGTATTCGATTTATGAGAACAGTGATGACGTCACATTCCAATTCAATTCGTTCATGAATGTGTTCTAATTGTAAATCATTTGAGTTCCATTCATTTCATTTCCTATAGTAATAGCAGAAATAAATTAATTGTTATTTTTATTTAAGCATTTCCATCGCCTTTAATATCACCTTTAACTTGAATATTAGCTTGAATATTAATATGAAGTATAATGTTCAGCTTTAGTCCTGCATCTGTTATTTGTTATCCAATATGTATGGTAGATTTTATGCAGGGAATAATGTGCAATCATCATATATAATAATACTCATTTCCAGTGTGCGTTAAATCGAAAGTAAAGAATTAATACAACAGTATTCCAGTTTAAAATACGACTATGAAAAAAATCGGATCTGCCCGAAACCAAAAAATAACCTAGCCTACCGATCAAGCATAAGGGGATATAACTCTATGCAAATGTTTTGCAGGGTACAGCTAGTATCAAATAAAACAAATTTAAAAGTGACCTTAGAATAAGCATCCATTCTATCAGGAGTATTACCACCGTTAAATGTGTTGGTGCCTGTTTGTTGGTTTATGCTAGTACATGCACTTTGAATCGGGTTATAATTGCTTTTACACTTTTGTACCGATTTTAACGTACAACAAAAAAATTACTTTTGGATATGTACAAACTGAAGTATCCTAGTAAAGAAATCCAGTAACAGGTGTACATTCAGATACATTAAAACAGACATACCTTACAAACACGCGTACAATAATACATTCATCTTATGTACACATTAAGTTTTCCTATCTACAGAAGTATAAAGTAGAAGAGTACAACAAAAAGTTTACATATATTTATGTACATAATGGTTTATTCTAAGTACAGACATATAAAAAGGATTACATTTGCTTATGTACACATTTACCTATGTACAGACTTGTCCCCGTCTTCGTACAAGAGTTCAATAAAAAGAGTACATATATGTATGTACATAATGGTTTATTCTATTTACAGACGTATAACGAAAAGGGTTACATTTGCTTATGTACACATTTGCTTATGTACACACTAGTCCCCGGCTTAGTACAAGAGTTCAACAAAAAAGAGTACATTTAGTTACGTACACACTGGAATTTCCTCTGGTTACGGATGCACTGACTCATTGAAATTCATGAATCTTCCAATTGTCTTTCACTGAAAAGGGTCAGCAAGTTGTCCGTGAGGAAGTTCAATCGATGACCACAATGAGCGGTCACTTCCAGACAAGTTTTAATTACCAAAGATTGGGACCCTGAAAGCGGGAACACGTAGTAGGCTCCAGGCTAAGTAGGACAGTACCAGAGTCCCCGGAAATGAATGGACGACCGGTGACAACCCGGTGGACAATGGACAAGAACGCACAAAAGGTTTTGATATTAAATCATGTAAAGCTAGGTCAGAAAACAAATTCGCAAAAAAATGGACAAAGTTTAGTTGTTTATAGAACAAGTTTAGTTGTTTAAAGAACAACTTTAGTCGTTTATAGAACAAGTTTAGTCGTTTATAGAACAAGTTTAGTCGTTTATAGAACAATTTTAGTCGTTTATAGAACAAGTTAAGTTGTTTATAGAACAATTTTAGTCGTTTATAGAACAAGTTTAGTTGTTTATAGAACAAGTTTAGTTGTTTAAAGAACAATTTTAGTCGTTTATAGAACAAGTTTAGTTGTTTATAGAACGCTTTTTGTCGTTTATAGAACAAGTTTAATTGTTTATGGAACAAGCTTAGTTTATTTATAGAACAATTTTAGTCGTTTATAGAACAAGTTTAGTTGTTTATAGAACAAGAAGTTCATTTCATGAGTGTTAGAGAAAACGAGTTTTTTTTTAAATTTTGAAAGTTACAATAATGAGTTATTAGTAAAAGAGAAAAATGTTTATCTTTTTTATTTAGCATTAAAAAGGTTTACTGTTTATGTTAAAAATATATAGTTAAGCAGTGTTTGAAAGCATGCTCCGATATATTTTTTATATACTAGTAGTTATATCAATAGTTATTTATGATAGACAGTTTAATATAAGATTTAACATCCTGCTAAATTCAGTGTAAATAAACGTAGTTTTTTTCGCGTTAATCTTGTTAATCAGTTTTTTCTTTAAATATTATATTCTTGTTAATTTTGCTAATATCGTCATTCGTGTAGCTAGTCTAAATCGCTTTTAATTTTCTTATAATTGAATAACAAATGATTCAATTCTAGACACAGTATAAACTTTCCAAGTATGTATGATTTTTTATTGGGACTTACTATTTCGTGAACCGGCGCGTAAGACTCAGTAGCGCATCAGAATTAAACACTATCGGTCTTGAGAAGACTATGAGTTCAAACCTCAGTCACCTCCATAGAGATCTATTGACAATACCACACCCGGCTATGATCGGGATTAATAAAAAGGAAATAGGAAAAACTGTCCCAATAGCCAATATAGGGTCAAGAAATGAGAATCTCTCCCTAACATGGGGCATGATATCGAACTGATCAATACTGATCAAAGATCGATATCCTATACATTCTTCATACTTAACAGGCTTGAAGGGTGGCTGGTGATGGGAGATATCGCAAATGACAACAAAAAAACTGTAAGTTTTACATTTGGTTCAACATCGTCGTCGTTGTTGACCCACTTTAACTATATATATCGTAGGGGCGACTGCATGGACACAACAGTCTTTACGATCTTCTCTTTATTGTGTGGTCAACTTCAGGGTCCCTAAGCTTTGGCCTGTCCATTCTTTAACGCTGCTTGTCCAGTTCTTTCCAGGATGGCCTATAATTTTAATTTTGATTTCTTGAAATAAAAAAAGAATTTTATTTAAATTGTGAGAATTTGAAAGAATTTAATTTTTTTTAAAATTGTTGTATATGTATAGAGTTGCAAGACGGTGACATCAGCTCGTGACTGGTGGCCTGCAAGGTTTAACCTCATATTCATGCAGTTCTCCGTGGTCTGCGGGTTTAACCTCATTTTCATGTAGTCATCTGTGGCCTGCAGGTTTAACCACACATACATGCAGTCATCGGTGGTCTGCAAGTTTAACCTCATATTCATGCAGTCATCTGGTGGCCTGCTGGTTTAACCTCATGTTCACGCACTCACCTTTAGCATGCAGGTTTAACTTCATATTCATGCAGTCATCTGTGGCCTGCTTGTTTAACCTCATGGTCATGCAGTCATCTGCGACCTGCAGGTTTAACCAAATTGTCATATTCAACAAGTCAGTTGTAGCCTGCAGATTTAATCTCAAAAGTTATGAGGTCCATTGTGGCCTTCAGGTTTAAGCTCTCAACATCATGGTCATAGGCTAACAGTAAGTTGTAAATGTATATATATATATATATATATATATATATATATATATATATATGTGTGTGTGTGTGTGTGTTTGTTTGTGTGTGTGTAAGTGTGTATTTAGATGTGTAAAAATTGTTGTTTTTTTTCTAAATGGACTTTTATTAAAATTTTCTAAAAAGTAAAAAAAATAGTTCCTTAGTCACATGGTCCTTAAGCTTAGGTCATACAAACACACACACACACACACACACACACACATATATATATATATATATATATATATATATATATATATATACATACACAGAGAGAGGGGGGAGGGAAGGAGGGAGGAATCATAAAGACTAAATAGTGATCGCCAATATGGATTAACATAGATTAGCAATGAAAAGATTTTGAAAGGCATAAAGAGTTCAAAATATCTTAATGTTAAAATTTTGTCATTTCATGACAACATAAGATAGTTTTTTTTCGTGTGTGTGAAATAAGTTGTTGGCATTGTCCTAGTGTAATCATTGAATAGCTTGACACTCTGGTAACATGGTGAGAGGGAGAGAGGGAGGGGGGGAGGAAAAAGAACTGTCTTGACAGTTGACCACACGTGTATGTGTCACTGGACAGTTGGAGGAGAGGATCTATTAAATGACTGACGCATTAAGTCTCAAGACTGATGCACTAAAATATGATTTATAAGCGGAAATTACACATAGTTTTTTACCTGGGTCATGTATCTGTTAAAAAAAAACAACAAAAAAATTGTCGTACAGTAAAAGCGAAACAGTCTTCAAATGTATTCCGTTTCAAATGAATCATCACGGTGACTAGATTCTATTTGTCGTACGTAATGCCACAAACCATTCTCTGGGTGAGTCCTGTGATGAGAAGTTTAGCATCGTGAGTTCGTCCTAGACCTGGCCAGCCTCCTTCAAGGGAGGGCACACAGGAACACCGGACGGTAATCGCCTTGGGAAATGCCCGAAACGCTGAAAGAGTTTGACCTGCTAACCAAACGCTCATTAATCTTATACTGTATTGATCCTCATTCCCCCTCCCCCCTTCCACCCTCCCCCTTCCCCTCCCCCACACCCAAGGGCGTATGACGGCAATAAGACTTCATGGAAAAGATTATATTGTTTATCAGACGGCTGAAGATTTCCTTTTTTTTTTTTCTTTAAGGCGATTACCGTCAAGCTGAAGGGTCTCTCGTCTTACTCCTTTTGAGTTTGTAGCATAAAAGTTCAACTTTCAACTGTCAATTATAAACAAAACGGTAGTCAAGGACTCAATCTGACATCTGTATGTTACTGACATTATTGTGAACGCGAGCCTTATGTCCTTGAACAGACCTACAGCAGAAAGTGCCCTCGTTCATGTGAGGTCTTGTCAGTTACTTACAAAATAGCTAGGACAATACTAATGTGTTCCCAATCTGACCCAGCATTGGCTAAGCCAGACTTGGTCATTTAATGTGCATTATTGCTCAGTTTAGGATTTTCTATGGCCTTTGATATATCATGATTATAGCGATGTCATGGCTGGTCACAACCAGGAAGGTTTTGTGATTAAAAGTATTTATCAAACTTAGATCATTCAATCAAAAGATAATCCGCTTATAAAATCATTCGATCAAAAAATCATTCTATCAAAATGATCATTCGGACCAAAAAGATCATTCGATCAAAAAGATCATTTGATCAAAAAGATCATTCGATCAAAAAGATCATTCGATCAAAAAGATCATTCGATCAAAAAGATCATTCGATCAAAATGATCATTCGATTAAAAAAGAGTAAGAACAAACATCATTGTACACTAGGCAAATAAGTTGAAGATCCTACAAAAAAATAATACTGGAGGGTGTAAAAATTTGATTGTGTTAAAATTGTTAAGGTTATATTATGTTCACTTTGATGAATCCTTAATTTTCGGCTTCACCACAAGATAAGTTTCTGTAAACTTTTGCTTAGGTTTAAGTGTCAAGTGTATCCTAAAGGTACCTATGTTTCTGAAATAAGGAACTCTTATTGGAAAAAAAAATTATCGTGTTAAAAATATAACTCCTTTTACTTTCTGTAATATGATCAAACCCTATTTCGATATGTCTGAAATAGTCTGCAGATAGGTTATACTGTCAGTGTACTCATGCCCGTGATCTTACCCACAGATGATAATAATGTTTAAAAACCATTTAGAAACAAATAAAATAGGCAATATAAATCACCAATCTACTTAGGTGTACCTATGAGTATATGTATTCATTTTATTTATTTTTTTAATATAATGTTAAATTATAATGTTTTTTTGTTTGTTTTTTTTAAATAATAATTGAAATAGACTTGGACAACGAATGCTTTTTCATCCTCGGATGGACAGTAAGGCTGCTATTTATGTTTTGAAATTCAAATATTTAGCAGGTCTAGAAGCGATTGACAATGTTCCCCCCTACCCCCCAAGAAGACCCCCCCTCGGGCACAGTGCTAGAAGTGATTGCAGCAGCTGCACCTCTATAGAAGACCAAATATATTTTTTACTAAATTGATTCAAAGTTACTCAGCGTTAAAATGAACATGTTTTCAAAAGTTGTGGGTTATGTTCACTATGTCAGTCTTTGTAGTTACCATGTTGTTGATATTGCTACAGAGCCACGAACCCGGCAAGTTAAGGAATTCACCATGTCTCGTCTCGCGTACACGTTTTTTTTTGTAGTGCAATAGCCATACCCCCCCCCCCACCCCAACCCCCAGGACAGCCCTGGTTATGTTGACACTAATTGTCAAGTTAACATATGAAGCCGGTTCTCTTGGCGATATGTTCAATATCCGGCACTGAGGCCACACACGCGCACACACACGTTTTAAACAATAATAAAAAAAATATATAGGGCTGGGTCAGATGACAGGCCAAGTTGTTTGCTCACCAATCTGGTGAAAACCAATAGGACAATAATGGCCTTGGTGTCAGGGAAATATTCCTGTCACCTGTCAAATTTCGGTCACAACCCCCCATCCACCCGCCCGTTCCCCCCCCTCCCCCCTCTCCTTACTCCAGCCGCCACTTATAGTGACGGCAGCGGTGTTAGTGGTTATTGATTGCACAAGGTGTGGATTGATTGAGAAATGATGGCGGTCCAAGTCTTCTAACTTTTATTTCTTTTTTTTTTCTAGAGTAGCGTAACACTAGCCAGTTCGTCTGTGTGTACGAATAGCCATCTGAGTTTTAAAAATGTTTCTGTATTGTTACTATATTCAGGAAAAATGGACTAAAACATTAAGAGTCAATTACCGTTAAAGCATCAATGAATTTTACCTTCTGGAAATTCTAGTTAGTTCATCTAACAACGTTTACACTATTATATTTATTAAAATATGCTGTAAAAAAAAAAATAAAAAAATAAAATACGGCAAATTATCGACTACAGAATTCCCAATGGCCGGCAACTCTGGCACAGGGGTCGGCAAACTTTGTAGATTGCGGACCACGATGGTCTTTAATCTATGATATCATGCCTAATAAAGAATGATTGAAAATAATCACTACGGGTAAAGGATTAATGGGTGTTTTTATCGTTTGAAAAAATGCAGAGTGTGGAAGCTGATAATTATATAGCTCTGGTGTATTCGGCTTTGGTATTATCCGGCATTTCCCCTGTCACAATCGACATCCTGCCTAGAATATAATAATAAAGTCACTGATACACATTGCAGCAACGAGAGCCGTTTCAACAATTTACGGGGGCTTTTCCTGGTTGTTTCTTTGTTTATTTTTTTTGGGGGGGGGGCCTTTGCAAATGTACCTAACGGGGCCCATTGATGACATCCAGAGGCAAAGCGAGGGGGGGGACAAGGCAACTTGCGCCCGGGGCATTTTACCTTTTTAATACTTTTTAGCGCCCCCCCATTCGAAAACCATATACTATTATATGTAAAATATACCATTTGGCGCCCCTGAACCTCGGTGCCCGGGGACATATGTACCCCCCGCCCCACCCCCAGCTACGCTTCTGATGTCATCAACTTTGACGAAAATCAAAGGGAGACTTTGGCAATGATGACAATATGAAATACGCTTTTTATACACACATATATATATATATGAAATACGCTTTATATATATATATATATATATATATATATATATATATATATATATATATATAATTATATATATATGAAATAACGGTCTTATAAAAAAAAAGTTGCTATGTTGTAAAACAAAAAAATGAAGTTGATCTGATAGTGGTGAGCTTGTCATAGTGAATGGTGTGATGTGGGTCACAGGTTCGAATAAGGGCGACGCCATTTACAGATGACCATCGTGGTGAATCAGTGGTTCTGTCGACGTCAGCTATGATTAGAGTGTAAATAGCGCCGCACTCTAATAGTTTTTTTTAAACGGCGTTTTATATAGGGACCAATATTCACCCCCCCCCCCCCACCTCCGAGAGCGTGCAACGGCTATAGTGACAATACAGGACATATTTCTAGAGTTTGAAGCAGTGAACTAATAAATATAGAATGCATTTCAGCTCCTAATCAAGTTACCGTACTTGCTTGTTCAGATAATTAATTGATCAATAAACTAATATATGTCTTCCTCTAACACAAGCACAGACAAACATACGCACTCTTTCATTATCTTCCTCCCTGCCCTCTATCGCTGTCTTTTACATTCTCATCTCCCTGCCCTCTATTGCTGTCTTTTACATTCTCTTCCTCCCTGCTCTCTATCGCTGTCTTTTACATTCTCTTCCTCTCTGCCCTCTATCGCTATCTTTTTCTTTATCATTGTTTGAGTAAATGTTTAAATTTGGAATTTTGTTTCAAGTATTTATCTCACAATATAAACAAATAAACTTTTTTAATAGAAAAAAAAATTGATGTTAACCGTTTGTGTGAAGGAGGTAGAACGATGCGGGAGGAGGTATAGGGGGGATAGAAAGATGAGTTTTCCTTCTCCATTTGAACCAGCGAAACATCTGGAATTTCAGACTTTGTCTATAGCGGAGAGAGAAAAAAAAAAGGGGAGGGGTGTTATGCGTCCAAGCAAAGAACAAATAAGGCCGTGTCAAGGGAATACTTAAAGAGACTCTGTTCCCTAACTGGCTCGACACAGATTGACACATTGATTTATTATGTTAGTTCAAAATGTCAAATATGATTGTCTTCATTGTCAACTCTATGATCAGCCCATTGGGTTGTCATTGCAATTCGTCGCAACTTCTGTAACCTAGAAAACTTGATTCTGAAGCGTTAGGCTGTGGGGGGGGGGGGTTGCGAACATTTTGTTTTTTTTATTTATTGTTTACATTTTTTTTTGAACACTATTTTCATTCAAAGAGATTGAAACACAGTCGGTCTTATCAGTGGCGTCACTAGGGTTGGTGTCACCCGGTGCGGTAACTCATGGTGTCACCCCTCTCCTGACACCCCGGTCTCCATAATTTTTTTTCCAGAGACCGTATATATGTGCGCATGCGCGACTTTATTATTTTTTTTTCCGTTTCCGGGGTCAGGATTTTAGCGATAATTGAAATCTATAGGTCAGTGCAAGTATACCAATAATTTCATTAATGTAATTAATAATAAAAAGTACGCAGTGTCTGTTAATAATCGGGGATATTTTTATATTTGGCATTAATTTTTTTCGAAGCCTTATAAAGTCATTTGCTGTTAATAAATTAAATACGGCTTTGAATTATTTTAAATTACAAAATAAGAATATAGGCCTAAAACTAGATATTTTGCATTTTGGTGTCACCCCTTGTGAGGGTGTCACCCGGTGCGGTCTGCACCCCCCGCACCCCCTTAGTGACGCCACTGGGTCTTATGTCTTTCGGTAAAAAAGTAAAGTTCCCTTAGCCCAAATGGGCCATCGGGGCAGATGAAGTGTAGAATTCATCTGTTTCTATAACCTTAGCATATGAAGGGATTGTGTGGTTAGCACAACGCCCAGTTGTCTTTACTTCCCCCAACTTTAGTCAGGTACACATTTAAAGCTGGGTGGACTTGTGGGACGACTTTGAAACAAATTTCAAATAGAAAAATTCCCATGGTTCTCACCGAGGATGGAGACTTAAAAATGCAAAAAGTGGAGACAAGGCAAAAGTACACGTCATATTGAAGCCCCTAGAGATTGTATAGGCTATAGTATTGGAAATCTGTTATTTGATTCTAATGGGCCTTACACGGTCGTCGAGTTTGCTCTTTCACAACAACGACTCTCTGATAAGATACCACGGATGAACGTGAAGACGTAACAACGACTCTCTAATAAGATACCACTGATGAACATGAGGACGTAACAACGGCTCTGTGATAAGATACCACGGATGAACGTGAGGACGTAACAACGGCTCTCTGATAAGATACCACTGATGAACGTGAGGACGTAACAACGGATCTGTGATAAGATACCACTGATGAACGTGAGGACGTAACAACGGCTCTGTGATAAGATACCACTGATGAACGTGATGACGTAACAAAGACTCTGTGATAAGATACCACTGATGAACATGAGGACATAAAAAAACATCAAAGTGTTTTTCTTTTTTTTTTTGTGTTAAAGTTTGGTTTCTTAAATTAAACAAGCGTACGAAACTGAGGGAATATTTCAACTAAGTCCATAACCATTAACTCAATTAGCACACCTTTCGTATTTCACCTGTGAGACTATAGACCCGATATAAAACACAACTACCTGTAAATATATCTATAAATATAATGGATTTACCCGATTTTTACTGCCTATGGGGCGGTCAAAGCTAGAGAGGAGGGGTGGCAGGGCGGCGGGGATATGTGTTTTAACAAAAGACGGGCTAGGGACATGTTTAAATGGCGAATTCCAATGGTGGGCAGTTGTAACCGTTATTCAAGCGACTGACGGAGAGAGTGCATCGAAGGTGTTCATCGCAAGGGTCATCGCAGTACACTTGGTAAAGGCTTGCACTTTAAAATATGGACCAGTCTTAAAAAGCCGAGCTGCTATATACAGCATGTTCCCGGAATTGATTTCATCGCGGTCAACATTAAGTAGTTAAAAGACGAAAGACTTCATCAATACGATCTTGCTATTTTATATCTGTTTATTTCTGTTTCGCGTCAATGATAATTATTTTGACAAACATAAAGAAATTATTGATCTCTCTCAAATAAATCGTCAAAAAAAAAAACGTCGTCAAAAAGTTTTCTAATCTGTTGACCTTCGAACGAATTATAAAGTCGAGTTCCGAGATCGGTGCATTTATTTGAATTGTGGGGATAAAAAAAAAAAAGTGTGGGCTGGGAGGAGGTGACACCCACGAAAAAAAAATTGCCACAATGAAGTGGATAAAAGCACTACTTTTCGTCGCTCATTGATTTCTATTCTTATTTTTTTTTTTTGTCGTTCACTGCCTCGGCTGTAGGCACTAAACGAGATTGTTGACAATTCCATCATTTGACATTCTGTGACAAAAAAAAAAATGTTGCAGCGGGAAATTGGCAACGATCGACACGGGAGCTAAGTAAGACGCCGCTTCAGGAACCGAGAAAAATTTGCGAGGGAGGGGAAAGAACCAACATGACAACAACAAAATTGGTGGTGTAGTGAAGTAACCACGTTTCGGCCTTATGTGGTGGTTGAATGGAAAGTAACAAACAAGCACACAGGGATCAGTCAATATTGGTTACATTGTATGTGTCAAGAAAATAAAAATAGAGGCAATTACCTTGGTGTGGGTTTGATTTGTTTTGTTTTTTTTATAAGAAGAAAATTGCAATATCTAAACAGTTAAACGGGAACACTATAAGAGTTACTGTTATTTGTACTTTCACAACCAATAAACGTTGTATAGACCTACCATAAAAAAAAAACACTATATTTTTCTATTCTTAACTTTTTAGACTTTTGGATCAGAAATTATAAGTTGATATATTTTATTTATTGCATTTTTTTAGCTTGATTTACTTTCGATGCAGATATAAAATGAATCATGTGATCTATTTTAATTTATGTAGATTTTTTTTTGTGCGGGGAAAAAGGGGGGAGGGGGGAATCAGGTTCTCATTTTTTTTTTAATTCACGAATTTTATATTAAAATAGATGTGCTGTTATTGGCCCATGTCTGTGCGGGATTCTAGGCCTTCTATTCATAGCCATTCTTATGTATCTGGATGCCCTAGACAGAGACCTCTATACCTTTTTAGTGCCCTTCCCCCCTTTTTCGAAAACCTTATATTATTATATGTTTTGTGGACCATTTGGCGCCCCTTTGTGAGAAGCGCCCTCGCCCCCTAGCTACGCCACTGCCCTATACATGCTTAATGGGGGGGGGTAAGGCAGATATACCATTCGGGCCCTCCTAACAGGTATAATTCATTTAAAAGCCCCCCCCCCCTCTCATTTTGAAGTGGCAGCCTAAGCATTTCCCAAGTTTGCCTATCGGTAATAACAGCTAAAGAATGCAAGTCGCGTCTTGCAATCACGGGGACCTTGGTTTACTGTTATCAGTTAAAGAGAGCAAACGGAGAGGACAAGCGGTGGTGTCCCAAAGTATTTGGTTATGTTTAGTACTGGCTATTACTCACTCGGAGAGACTAAAAATAAAAAAAAATGTTAAGCCTAATGATCTTTTTACTAATCCCGACATTACTAATGATAAAATAACCAAACATTCAAAGGCTAATCCGCGAGGAGGGGTCAGTCTAAACGGTTAAAAAAAAGCCATTGGGCAGCACACAGACAATTATAAACACACACTGGGTTTCGGTTCATCGGGAATATCCCATTCGTCATTACAGGCTAGCCGAGCCATGTAATTAGTGTGAGTGGAGTGGGCTCTGCCCGCAACATCCGCTCACCAATCTAAGTAATGACTGTACGTGCCTACTCCGCGGGGGTGCTCCCCTTCACAGCATACGCCACGCACGTGACTTTGTAACCCCAGTGCTCTGTCCCGTGGCACGCCTCTAGTTTACCCTGCTTTCTTTTTTTTTCTGTGCGCCCCCCTTCCCCCCCCACCCACCTCGGCCGACAAGTCGATAGCCAAAGGTGACAACAGCCGTTTAAATGGGGCGCCGGGCGACATTGGCTTTTTATCTTTTTCTGATGAGTCCTTCAGTCCGTGAGTAGGACAATGTCCTACCTTCTAGATTTATTGTTTTTTTTTTTTCTATGGCAAATAAATCAATCATATTCTCTTCTCCACCCCTCCCTCCCCCCGTTGATTGATTTGGACAGTAATACTGTAGGCGTCTTTAAGAAACAATGGTTATCACTAGTGTTACCCTATTACTCTTTTCATCACAAAGTGGATAGAATGTTTTTAGTCCTCATTAGAAATGTACAATTGGTACAGATATATATATACAATGAAACCTCTGTGTACAAACTTCATCCACTCTAAGACTCAGTTTGTGAATTGAATAGTACGTGAAAGTATTAACTTGAGACCAGTGTACCTAATTGATGAGATAAATGAGTGTGCATTATGTTTCGCAGCGTTGGTTAAGTTCATGAACATAAACAAAGGATGTGAACAGGTCAGATAGCAATCAGATCGTCTAATGATGTTTCAATATACATGCATAACTTTTGTTCTTATATATTGGCTCCGTTCAACCAAGAGCAGGTGATTTTTATCAAACTTTCAATGTGAACTTTTTTAAATCCTATATATTCCATACGATTTATCCAAAATAGAATTTCGAGTTCGATTTAAATTTAGGAGATGATTTACATCAGAGATGGCAACCTTTTTACACCTGACAGTCTCATTGAATGTTTCATTTTAGCGAGTGCAGTAACCCGACTGATGATAATCACTATATGACTGAATTAACGCAGAATACATTTTTTCGTACGCCACCATATACCTCACCATTTACACCCACCATATACCTCACCATTTACACCCACCATATACCTCACCATTTACACCCACCATACACCTCAACATTTATAGCCACCATATACCTCACCATTCACAGCCACCATATACCTCACCATTTACAACCACCATATACCTCACCATTTACAGCCACCATATACCTCACCATTTACAGCCACAATATACCTCACCATTCACAGCCACCATATACCTCCTCATCATTCACAGCCACCATATACCTCACCATTTACATCCACCATATACCTCACCATGTACACCCGCCGTACACCTCACCATTTACAGCCACCATATACCTCAACATTTACAGCCACCATATACCTCACCATTTACACCCACCATATATCTCACCATTTACAGCCACCATATACCTCACCATTTACACCCATCATATACCTCACCATTTACAGCCACCGTACACATCACCATTTTGCAGCCACAATATACCTCACCATTTACAGCCGCAAGCTAGTGCACCCCTGATTTACACATGGCGCGGCTCATCGTTAGTAATCAATGGCCGGCGATTTGTGTTGATGGGGCGTTTTGGTGATCAGATAATAAATCCCGGTGGCGAGGTACAGGCTACGAGTTCACATCCCGTGGATGCTAGTTGACTGTGGCCTTCATGGTCACTCTTAGGTTACTGACGACTCGGCCAAAGTGGGAAGTATTGAAAGGAAACTACCGATACATTCACAGACACTGGTTACATGCTTTGTAAGACAGGCGAAGCTTTAGGAGTAGGCACCAGTAACTTGGCTTCGGGCAAGCGTAAGATGCGAAGCCGTGAGCCGTAACTTAAGAATATATCAGATGGTATCACATCGCTTTTTTTGAGGGGCTTCCTTGAGGTCCTAAAGCCTTGGCTGGTAGCTCGCCACTTATAGTGGAATATGAGATCTCATTTCGCACAATGATATAGATAGATAGATAGATAGATAGATAGATAGATAGATAGATAGATAGATAGATAGATAGATAGATAGATAGATAGATAGATAGATAGATAGATACATACATACATACATACATACATACATACATACATACATACATACACATATGCATACATAAATATTTATATACATACATACATACTTACACACATACATACATACACATACACATACATAACTTAAATACATACACACATATACATGCATAACATACATATATAACATAAATACATACAAACATACTTACATTTCATACACACACACACACACACACACACACAAATACCATGAATACATTGCTGCAGTGAAAGGTCTGACGTCAAGTACAGTTTCCGACTCTGGCTGACACGACGCCATGTTTGCACTGGCGCAATCTGTTCCCCCCCCCCCCCATCTCCATACATTACTATGGGTTGCGGTAATGATTTAATCACTTAAATTCTCTTCATCTGCAAGCATCCAAACTGTCACGTGACATGAGATTATCATTTTTTTCCCTATCTATCCGGCAGAGATATTGATTATTGATTATGATGGTTATGTTGATAAGTCTCTGTTAGCGGCAGCAGCGTAGGGGGCTGTCAACTTGGGGGTCTCCTCCTCCTCCAAGCACTGCGCTATTGGGAGGGCCCCGCGCTTGATGGAAGGTCGTGCCTAAAGGAGGCCCCACGATTAAGGGAAGCCCCACCTATGGCATTTATTTCGGTTACCATACACAGTATCAAAACTAAACGTGTCACATTAGACTGATGTAATTGATACTCGCCCTTGGCCCCGTGGGCTGCTAAGACCACCTCTATTGTTAGGAACCATGGAGATAGTGAGTAAAAGAAAATATAACTCATACCGCTGCAGGGATACTGTGTTAGCTCTAGGCGATCAAATGCAGAATCAGTTGTTGTTTTTTTTTTTGGCCCCCCTCCCCACCCATCCCCCATCATTGATTTGCATAATTTGTTATAGATAATAAAAAAGATTTGACTAATGCAAATTTTTCAATGTACTTTTCTGTATGTCTTGATGTGTGTGTTGAGGGGGGGGGGGAGGTTCACAACAGTCTCGATTTGATACAACTGTGGATATTATGAAAGTGTCTAGTGGTTTAAGTATACGTAGAGTAAGGCACTACCAACATTTTCACTAGGCCGATACACTTTTGTTTATATTTCAAAGGGATGGTCTCTCTCTCTCTCTCTCTCTCTCTCTCTCTCTCTCTCTTTCTCTCTCTCCCTCTCTCTCTCTTTCTCTCTCTCTTTCCCCCTCCCCTCTCTCTCTCTCTCTCTCTCTCTCTATATATATATATATATATATATATATATATATATATATATATAGAACAAGTGGAATTATAAATATGTCCTTAATTGACTTTAATTTGTTGTGCTGTTTAATAACAGAATAGAGAAAATAAGCTTTACAAACAAACTCTTAGAAATAACGTTGTTGGTGTGGGCAATGTACTAGCTCTGTTCAAAATGAGAAACATATTAGCAACTGGATTATAAAAAAAAAGATATCAGTCTGGCAGAGTGCTAGCCACATAAAGCAATTTTAACTTTCTCTGCCACATAGAATTATTACAATAAATTACCCGGAACAAGGACTATTTTTTAAGGCTTTTCACTAGTATTCCAAGTAATAATTGTAAGGATATATCATTTTTTTAGACTAACGTTTATCTGTTTATTTATTCATTTTAATAAATGTAATAATAATATCAACTTCTTGTATGTGCAGATAGATTTTGCCAGAAGGTGAGATAGACATGATCGACATCATATTTTTGTTTTATTTTGAAATTAACTGCGAGCAAAAAAAAATGATACAAAAATAGGCAGAATTCAATTTACTTGATACATAAGTCAAATGTCAAAAATGCGCATACATAATTTAACATCAATATTCTACAATCAACAAGTAGTTGAGACATGCCAGTGAGGATGAGATATGAACAGAGTCGACACAAGACAACAACGAGACCACTAATTTCTTCATTATACCAATCTGGCAGTATCGGCGGGTTTATTTCAACAGATCGATGCACTAAGTAATATGTGTCTCATCATCAAACTAACCCTGTCATCGAATACAACTATTATTACCGACTATTATGCGAGTATCGAGTTCATGGGGTGGTGGTCTGGCCAGGACGGTCTTTTCACATTGATTCTTGCTGGTCTCTTGAGGAATGGAACATATACAGTCACACACCTTACACATACAGGCACACACCTTACACATACAGACACACACCTTACACATACAGGCACACGCCTTACACATACAGGCACACGCCTTACACATACAGGCACACCCACACAGGCACACACCTTACACATACAGGCACACCCACACAGGCACAACCACAGGCACACCCACACAGGCACACACCTTACACATACAGGCTCACCCAAACAATCACACACCTTACACATACAGGCACACACCTTACACATACAGGCACACCCACACAGGCACCCCCACACAGGCACACACCTTACACATACAGGCACACACCTTACACATACAGGCACACACCTTACATATACAGGCACACCCACACAGGCACACACCTTACACATACAGGCACACACCTTACATATACAGGCACACCCACACTAGCACACACCTTACATATACAGGCACACCCGAACAATCACACACCTTACACATAAAGTCACACCTTACACATACAGGCACACCCACACAGGCACACACCTTACACATACAGGCACACCCACACAGGCACACGCCTTACACATACAGGCACACACCTTACACATACAGGCACACCCACACAGGCACACCTACACAGGCACCCCCACACAGGCACACCCACACAGGCACACACCTTACACATACAGGCACACCCACACAATCACACACCTTACACATACAGGCACACCCATGCAATCACACACCTTACACATACAGGCACACCCACACAATCACACACCTTACACATACAGGCACACCCACACAATCACACACCTTACACATACAGGCACACCCACACAATCACACACCTTACACATACAGGCACACCCACACAATCACACACCTTACACATACAGGCACAACCACACAGTCGCACACCTTACACATACAGGCACACCCACACAATCACACTCCTTACACATACAGGCACACCCACACAATCACACACCTTACACATACATGCACACCAACACATGCACACACATTACAAATACATGTTTATATACACACATATACGTACAAGCTACAATAGACACTTATGCATGTATATTTTACACTATCTCTAAGCCCTTGCGCAGACAACATAAATACTAAAGCTGCCTCTGTGAGTACGCATACATAAACACACATACACATACACAATAACATGGATGCCAAACACACAATAATATAGATACCAAACATACAATAGTAAGGATACTAAACACATAATAACATGGATACCAAATACACAATAATATGGATACCAAACACACAATAATATAGATACCAGACACACAATAATAAGGATTAAGGATACTAAACACACAATAACATGGATACCAAAACATAATAACATGGATACAAACACTTAATAAATTGGTGAGCACATTCCATTGTAAAAATAAGTACATTTATTCGCGAACTCACGTGTGAGGTGTACCCGAAGACATAGTTTCGCACCATATGGGGGTACAGTTGCAAAAAATGATTGAGGACCGCTGCACTAATATGTATAGACACAATCATGCGCACACACTCACAATAACGTACATCCCATACACACTGTGAAAGTTGTAGCATCATAACCATAATGAGCAGTCATACACGTAATAACGTGATATTTCATTGATACCATGTTGTACTCCTACCAATAAATGCCAGGTGATGCTATAACTGGGTCATTACTCAAAGCGTCATTTTATAAACGGGCTATCTGTTGACTTGCCCTCCGGCGATGGGGGGTGGGGGTAGGATTGTTTGTCATAGGTGTGCACCTAGTGCATGGGGGCACGGGACATGGCAGTGTCAACACACACCTGGAGGTTATGGTGGGGGGGGGGTGAGAAGATAAATGACACCCTGTGGTGATGCTACATATTGGTGTAAAGTGAAATAGGTACTTATGACTAATGGAGATATCAATGTGTAAAGTGAAATAGGTACTTATGACTAATGGAGATATCAATGTGTAAAGTTAAATAGGTACTTATGACTAATGGAGATATCAATGTGCAAAGTGAAATAGGTACTTATGACTAATGGAGATATCAATGTGTAAAGTTAAATAGGTACTTATGACTAATTGAGATCTCAGTGTGTAAAAAAAACACTGAGTGAGTATCAATACTACAAAAAATTTACTTTAAACTGTATACTTAATGCTAACTAAAAACAGACACGCCGAGAGGGGGGGGGCAGGAGGCCCGCATCTGTAAGGGGGCCCGGCCGCCCCAACCATGTCAATTTTTTCACGACTTTTTCTTATTAAGTGGCCCGCAATGATGTCCTGCCCTGGGGCCAGTGTTGACTCTCGGCGCCACTGACTAAAAACCATTCATTTTTTGAGACGCAGAGTAATTAAAAGCTTATTAATATATTGTCGTGGCCATAAACTACTCACCGACCAGACCACAAGTTAGATATTTGTGGACCGGACCACAAATTAGATATCTTTAAACTAGACCATTTTACCTTCGGTTATGATAAAGATGAGAATATACCTATTCTCATTTTTTTAAAAAAGAAACCCGGCTAAAAATGTCATTCTTGTATTAGAAGCTGTGTAGCTATCAATACTTTTTTTTTTTTTGAAAGTTTAATTTCATTTATAACATTTTCTTTCCAATATGAAAGTACGCCGTATATTTTAATGATGATCGCTCAATGGAAATGTATAGCATGCATCATCCTCTAAACGCATAATCCATAAAAATTAAATGCGTATTAATACATTCTTCAATGTAATAAAAAAAAGTGTTAGAAATAATTAATGATAATCCAACTGGACTGTCCGCTGTCAGCAGATAATCCCGTAATAAAAAACGGAATTTCATAAAAATGTGTCAACCAAATATTCTTGCAATATTCTTTTTGGTTTTTTTTTTAATCAAATGTTCTAGTAATTTTAAACCATGGTTTGTTAAGAGTAAATATATCCAGCACTCTAAACATAGGATCGGATAATACGATAGTATATTTTAAAAAATCCTATTTATCTGCCCTTGTCAAGAATAGAAACCCTTGCGATAGTTCAGAAATACTATTAAACAGTAAATATTTACCGGGGATTATCTTCTTCCATTGACTGAAGGAGGGCTTCATTCTTCCCTTCTGAAAGAATCAATATCGCATACCTCACCCGTATATTTGTTTCTTCTTCTTCATCTCTCTCTCTCTCTCTCTCTCTCAATCAGCTGTTCATTTTATTTTTAAATGGTCGATGACTGGGAGATATGGGGGTCGGTGAAAGGGAAAACCATTTAAAAGGTTTCCAAAATATCGACATTTAGGGAAGACATTATCTTAGCACCATTTTATCTATGTCCGAAATCTAACCCTCCCATCATGTCCTTTCTTCTACTTTTTAGATTGTAAGTAAAATAGAGGTCTGTCGTATATTGTAGATAGATAGATAGACAGACAGACAGATAGATAGATAGATAGATAGATAGATAGATAGATAGATAGATAGATAGAAGATAGATAGATAGATAGATAGATAGATAGATAGATAGATAGATAGATAGATAGATAGATAGATAGATAGATAGATAGATAGATAGATAGATAGATAGATAGATAGATAGATAGATAGATGTGTATGTGTAAAGTCCCAGTAAGGATGAGATGAAATCTTAGATCCTATAAATGGGACGGTTTTATGATGCCCCTCATTGCAATAATGATCAAAATTTTTTTCCCTCTGCCATTTCACCTTTATTTTGTTAGAGAATGGTGTAGAAAGATACAGCACCCGCGCGCAAGTTCAATTCGGCTTCTTACTAACACGCTGTCCTTACAATATAAGCTGTATATACTGATGTTAAATGTAAACTTGTGTGTTTCATTGTGCTTATATATGTGTGCATTGTATATTTGTATGTATAGATCTCAGCAGTGGTGTAAACAGTTTATGTGCCGCCAGGGGCGAAGTCTAAAAAAGCCGACACCTTTTTTTGAGATCCAAACGCCTTAAGAGTCGAACTACTTGGAAATCGAACTAAATATATTAACACCTTAAAATTTAAACATTCTTTTAAATTCGATTATCAAGCGTGGGTTATTTTTTCTGTGTTTTTGCATTTTTTTACCACTTTCTCTATGCGATCATACAATTTTTAATCCATTTATATTATTTCTCTGTGTAGTGAAGTTAATTCAAAGCTTGCTGTTTGTTTTCGGATTTTATTTTTTTTTTAAATATACAAACAAAGGAGTAGATTTACCATTTAAATACAAGGTGACATTGAAATGTATACTCCAATATCGGCCTCAGTAAGTAATATCTGGGGGCTAGGGACCGGCGCTTTAGGAGGGGGGGGCCAGGGTCTGAGTGGGCCCTCACTTGGAGGTTGTTTAGTGACCCATTAGCTGGCTGGTGGCTAAAAATTGTAAAAAATGAGTTTTTGAGGATCGGCAACGGATCAATCCATATTAAAGGATTAACGAAAAGTGGTTCGAAACTTGAAAGATTTGTAGTTGGAGCGATTGCCTGCAACGGGATAACTTTACATTTTTTTGTAATTTTATAAAAAAAATTCTGAAGTTTCATCGCAGTTAAGTGTGATAGACACCTCTGTCCCTATGGTAAAGGTATAGCCTACAAGTACAATAGCAATGGCCTTATCCGTTAAACAGTTATGATAAAAAAGAAAGGCACACGAAACCGATTTGGCACTGGAAAGATTTCTCCCAGAGTTGAAAGTAATTAAGATGACGGTCACTATGTTGGTATAAAACTTTCAGGGAATCCATCTCCCTATTTACGCCACTGTATTTAGGTCGATAGGTTGTTTGTTTTACCTTAGTGTGTGATATGTACATGAGTGTGTTACAACATTGACCACACAGCGGCCTGGGAGACTACTACAGCCCGCTTTGTTTTTTGATCCGGCCCATGAGACTTTTCATTCCGACAGTTTCCAGTCCGACACTTCTATGTCTGACACCTTCCAGCTAGTGTTGTTTTAGTCACAGGTCTTATTTTAGTTTCAGTTTTTATTTCGTTTTTTCTGTAATAATTTTAGTTTTCGTCTAGTTTTAGTCTTGCTGCTAATTTTAGTTTAAGTTCTCGTCAACGAAAACAACACTATTTCCAGCCCGACACTTTCCAATCCGACACTTCTCCGTCTGACACTTTCCCGTCCGACACTTCTCCGTCTGACACTTTCCCGTCCGACACTTCTCCGTTTGACACTTTCCCGTCCGACACTTTTCCGTCTGACACTTTCCCGTCCGACACTTCTCCGTCTGACACTTTCCCGTCCAATAATTTCTTTTCCGACACTTTCCCGTCCGACACTTCTCCGTCTGACACTTTCCCGTCCAATAATTTCTTTTCCGACACTTTCCCGTCCGACACTTCTCCGTCTGACACTTTCCCGCCCCACACTTTCCTATCCGACACTATTCCTTCCGAAACTTTCCTTTCCGACCCCCCCCCCTTATTTTCCAATTTTCATTCCAACATTTTCCCGGCCCACACTTTCGCTGCAAGGTATAATTACTAATAAACCCAACACCACCATCATTCAGTGAATACCAGAAGATGTTTAGATGACATATGCAAACTAAATAGACGTATGTGAAATCAAAACTAAACTAAATGTATATATGGTCTACTCACTTTTTGCATGATTTGAAACGTTTTAATAAAGTCGAACGTTTAAACAGGTTTGATTTACATTTATTACGTGAAATTTATGTCTTATGTTTCATGCTGATAATGAAAATTTCACTTATAATTTTCTGCACATTTTGTTACGTTATTAAATAATATCACTTCATAATTGTATCTTCTTTTTTCTTTAGTGCTACAGAATCAAGATGGAGATTTTTTAATGAACCAAATAAAAGGGGATTTCATTGACATTTAGACTATATATAACACAAACAGATTTTCAAAAGACGGATCAAAAATCACGAAGCCAATGAGACAATTCAACACTGTGAAAGGGTAGTAAAGAGACTACAGCATTCAACGATATATCGATACTCCAACATCCAACGATGTATCGATACTCCAACATCCAAAGATATATCGATACTCCAACCCTGAAGACAGCTAATCAACAATCAGAAAACTCACCTAGATTTATAATTTAGAAAGGAAGTGTTATAAACATTTAGATTTAACTGTATACTTGAGTTCGAAACTTGATGAACATTGTAAAAAAAATTTTTAAAAACAACACTTTGATGCTGCAGCATACAGAACGGCCACAAGTGACACAGAACGGCCACAATTGACACAGAACGGTCACAGTTGACACAGAACGGCCACAAGTGACACAGAACGGCCACAATTGACACAGAACGGCCACCATTAACACAGAACGGCCACCATTGACACAGAACGGCCACCATTGACACAGAACGGCCACAATTGACACAGAACGGCCACAATTGACACAGAACGGCCACCATTAACACAGAACGGCCACAATTGACACAGAACGGCCACAACTGACATGACATGTCAAGAACTTTCTACCAAGATTGTTTAAATTTATCTCTGTCCTCAAGTAAATAAAAATAAAGATGTTCAGAACAGAACAACTAGAGTTACTGCCGGCATACCAGAGTTTGGCGCCTGTGATAAAGTGCGACGTATTTCATCTGCGAGGTGATTGGTCCAACAGAGGGCTCTGTATTTAATGAATACAGTGGTTAGATAACAATGGCCATCATGAGACTGCATATAACTTTGATATGGATATGTTACATCTACAACGCCTGTGAGTAATATGACCTTTTTTTTTAAAAGTACATAATTTCAGAATGTGCCATATCTTTGTCGACAAGGAACTAGTATTGTTATTATCAGGGCCGTTCTTGTGGATGGGCAAACCAATTGGATGCCCTGCCCTCCCTCCACACCCTGGTTATATGGTCTTCCATACGGGATTTTTTTTTTGCCACAAATAAAGGGAAATCTGAGGGTTTTTTAAGTGGCCTATGACTAAATTGATTTGACAATTGTCAGCGGGGGCCCGCAGTTTTTTCAAAATGTTATTAGGAGATCCAGTATTTGCAAGTGGCGGTTCTAACAGCTTTTTCTCAAATTTACTTTACCCCAGGACCACCAAATGTGCCTTAGTCTAGGGCCCACCAAATTAAATTTGCCACAGGACCACCAAATATGCCTTAGTTTGGGGCCCCAAATTAACTTTGCCCCAGGACCACCGAATGTGCCGCAGTCTAGGGCCCCCAAATTAACTTTGCCCCAGGACCATAAATATGCCTTAGTCTAGGGCCCCCAAATTTACTTTGCCCCAGGACCACCAAATGTGCCGCAGTCTAGGGACCCCCAAATTAACTTTGCCACAGGACCACCAAATATGCCTTAGTCTAGGGCCCCCAAATTAACTTTGCCACAGGACCACCACATGTACCTTAGTCTAGGATCCCCCCAAATTCATCTTTGCATTCCCCCTACCCCAAAACACAGTGATATCTCTAATAATGAAGATCTTGTAAAATCGTATTCATTAACAAGACCTTTAATAATATTCATTTAAAAAAAAACCGTCCTTGTATTACTTAAACTATACGTCTGTTTGTCAACACGTCTTTCTATACGAGCATAACCGTTATTAAGTCAGTGGAACCGTAGGCAGAGACTTCAAGAGATATGTAGGAGCCATTGGCAATAATATCTGTTAGGGCTTTCTTATCACCAATTTTAATATTTGGGGCCTTCGGCGGTGGTCTGATTTGCCAATACCTTTGATAGGCCGGGTATGCAAGTATACACCCATCTCTCTCTCTTTCTCTCTCTCTCTCTCTCTCACTCTCTCTCTCTCTCTCTCTTTCTCTCTCTCTCTCTCTCTCTCTCACTCTCTAAGACTTTCTTTCTCTTTTGATCTATTACTCTTACTAAAAAAAATCAGAGTTCAGAGCGACTAAATAGTCATTTTTTTAATCATATAAAGAAACATACGATTTTTTAATTGGCCTCATGAAAAGACAATTTTTTTTCCTGAAATTCTTGTTTAATTGTTATTTCAATACAAACTTTCCTTAATTAATATTGTTTTTTTGTTGTTGTTGTTGTTTTTGGTGGCTTAAATACGTAATTAACAATTTAATTGGCTTGTGATGTTCTCCACGGTCAGATGAAAACAATTAGGCTCTCAGTAATCCTTTAAACCTTTCGCCGGTTTCAACTGTTGCTTTTTAGCAGTGCCCTGACTTTGTTTATATATTGGAATTACAATTTATAATGTATTCCGCTGTAGTAAAAGTAATGCATTGTACTGGACTATTTCAAATGTAAACAGAATATATGAAAGGTTTTATACATACAGACACATACACACACATATACACACATATATATGTGTGTGTTCCGGCACCTGTTATTTCCGTATTCATAAATGTATTGTTTACTGCAATATATTATCAGTGTTATTTCTTTATGACACGAAAGACATAATAGGAGTTCCGTACCTTTTTTTAATAGAAAAGTACATAATATACATAATTATATAATTATGACACATTTTTGAGAGCAATGTTCTTGCTTTCATCGCACTCTGGGTTTAAGCAAAATAAGGGGTTCGCTGCTTCAATGTGGATGTATTGTAAGTGTTCCCTGGTAGGTGCTGGGGAGGTCAAACTTCCACTATTTCTAAATGATGAGACAAAGAAAATAATGATGAATCATTAAATTTGAATGTTTTTGTTATTCATCATAAACTTTTCAGAAACTCTGTCAAATCAAATAACACAACTAGCCCACTGTTTTATTAATAACTCCATAACATTTTGTATAATACCTTTACTTCGTTAGTATTATAATTCTAGAAGTTACATTGCTGACATTTGTCGTTGTTGTATTTGCGCTAACATGTACAAATACAGCCAAAGTAAAAGAACTATACGTTAAAAACCTCAAATAAACTAGACACAGTATTTACTATCAATCAACCAAGTTCGGTCTAACATTATGATTACACTAATACTATCGCCATCCAATGTAAACACTCTGACCGGCCATTGGGGGGAACCCTTGAATTAGACACAAAAAAATTGTCTTCCCATTATCCCTTTTCCAAGCCAGACCCACGTTTGAGAAATCCCCTTTGTACTGGCTAACTTACTAACAAAATATTTTGAGGTGAAATCCTTTCTCCCCAATGCAATCCAGACGTCATCAGGAACTGTACGCCAATGGTGTGCAACTTTCCCCTCCCATGAATTCCATTAGACCCGCCCCGCCCTGTTGATTGGGTTACACCCAGGAACAATGCTCACCTAATGTGATTTGGCTTTAAGGCGCGAAGGAGGGTCTCCCGTCGAATTAAGGGGGACTAATGAAATTGATTAAGGGAGATAAATAATCGAAGTACCCATGCTGGACTAGAGTTGTCTTTTTTGTTACCGAAGAAGAGGCCGCACTAAAAATATCTTTTTTTTAGAGGGGAGATGGTGTGGAAGGTTACGGAACTTTGAAGTGATGAGGCCTCTGCGTTAATTGGAAACCATTTCCACTGATTGTGCCCAGTGAGGTTAACTTTATTATGGACTCATTGAGAGAAAGTTGAACAGACTGAATATATGGATGCAATTAAGAATTGATTCCTAAATGATCACCGAAGTATGGACGTTAAGTTTTAGGGGGGCTTCGAGACAGCAAGCCGCCATCCTGGTGGACTACTTTCAGAGCAGACGAATGTAGAGAGGCGAAGAAAATATCAATCATAGGGGTCAAGTTTGGTTCACCCCTTTTTTTTTATAACCTTCAGAATTGATCTGTTGATCGAATGATACAGTTTAACAAAACTTTATGTCATTTTTTATAATAAGATCAATTATTACAGCACTTGCTTTGTTTGAAGCCTATATAAGGATGTGTGTGTATATGTTTATTGTCGATGTCATTTTCACATGCTGTCATAGATGTCATATTTTGTGTTTATCACTTTGTTCTTGACACTTCAGTATGTCTGCGTGTGTTTGTGTTGATATTGAGTGTGTGTGTGTGTGTGTGTGTGTGTGTGTGCATGCGTGTTTGTATATATATATATATATATATATATATGTGTGTGTGTGTGTGTGTGTGTGTGTTCCCATTGAACCATAGTATGTTGCGGCTCAATATCAGATCAAAAAGAAAAAGCCTTTCACTCAATCTATTTTGTCCTTTCTTTTTTTTTTTCCTATTTTGGGTGATTCACATTCAAAATGCTAAAACCTTAACGTCCAGTGACTTAAAAATTTGCTGCTCAAAATAAACCAAAAATATCGCACATTACACACTGTGGCGTAGCAGGCGGGGCAGGGGGGCATCATGCCCCGAGCGATACTCACAAAGGGGCGTAAAAAGGGTCCGCAAAACATATAATATGTTATTGTCCTCGAATGGGAGGGGGGCGCTAAAAAGATATTGTGCCCCGGGCGCGAGTTAAGCTCGCTACGCCACTGATTACAAACAAGGTTTTGAAGAAATTATATAACAATCAAAATAGATCATCTAATACATAATCGTCTAATATAGTAGACCGTACGTTCGACCGTGTGGATCCCGGCTAAAAATAGTCTGGGGAAATTCCAAAAAAAAACTACAAGCGGGGGAAAAGATGAGAGATGGAGTGTTTTACGTCACACGTTCGCGGAATTAAAAATATCAATAAACCAGTCTTTCGTTTGTATGTTGAACATGATAAAAAAAAAATGAAGAACTGTTTGGAAATGAGTCCTTTAAATTAATATTAATGGATTAAGATTTTTAAATGATATGGAGTAGTGTGCGCAAATTATGTAAAGTTGGATGTTAGATTCAAAGCTTAATAGTCGGGGGTTGTTTTTGTTAAGCTTCTGTACCCATAGTGAGGATTATTTTCTTTGGGATGAACTATATAAGATATGAACTTTATTTCATGTATTATTAAGTGTCCCTTAAATGTGTTTTGGCTACAATGATCTGTTCATGTCCTTTGAGGCCACTTCGAGTACATAGACATGCTATTTTTTGTATATAGACTGATTGTTAACGCGCTCAAATATATATCAACTCCAACAGTGTGCCTAATAGCCGGTTCGGGTACCGGGCTTTTGTTTACTAGTTTTGTCATGTTCCTATGTTCAAGTGTTGATATATAAATTAAAAAAAAAAAAAACTGTCTTAACAGATTTTCTCAACCTATGCTGTCTCTATTTTTTTAAATATTATTTACAGTTCAGGAATATCAGGGAGTAGTTTTGCTTTTGTTTCCCTGCAAAACCTTTTGCATAGTTATATTCCCTTAGGTTTAATCAGTAGGCTATGTTATTTTTTGGTTTTGGACAAATCCAATTTTTTCATGATTTTTATTACTATTGTTTACGTTTGACGAATTTAAACAGGAATACTGTTAATTTGTATTATTTCTTTACTTTCGATTTAACGCAGAACCCACACCGCTATTATTTATATAGATAATTGGCTTCTACACCGAGGTGGTTTTTACTCTAATTGGAGGACCACTTTACCCACAACTAGCCCACAACCAAGTGTCTCACGTTACCTCAGTGTGTCTTGTTGAGCCATCCCATGCCATCTTTTATTTATTTATTTTTCATACATCGCTCATCACTCCACATAAACCTCCCCCCCCCCCGCACCGCCTCACCCCTCCCCTCCCTCCACAACAGGTTCGCTTCTTGCAGGCCAATAAAATCATCATCTGTCATATCACTGCAAGCCGACAGACAAAGATGGCTGGCCCTTTTTTTCTGATCAAAGCCGCACAATTCTTTACAAAGCAGATTTAATTTGGCCATGATTTTGCCGGGCTTGTTTGCTTGTGGTTTTGGAGGGCCCGTCAAATCAAATAAAATAGGCGCTTAGGCCCTGGGGCTGGTAATCTGGGAAACTCCTGTCCAACCCCCCGGATGATCAATTTGTAAATAGTCGAGTTCCGCACACCAGTACCTAGACAGTTTAAAAAAAAAAAGAGAGTCCACTGTCTATCTTCATCGTATGGAGCCAGGATTTCATACGAAACTTTCTTTTAGAGAAAATAAAATAGTTCCAAGTATTTTCAAATCATTGTGTGAAATAAAAAAAGAATTTTTCAACATATTAAACTGTTTTGTAATTTTTAAGTTACTTTTAAGATATATATATATATATATATATATATATATATATATATATTTAATTTATAAAGCATAAAACCTAACCATTTTATACCAATTTTGTCTTAAAGGACAAATGTATTATAATGTGTGTTTGTGTGACTGTGTGTGTCTTGATGTGTGTTTAAATTTGTGTGTCTTGAATGAGTCTTGATGTGTGTTAATTAGTGTTTGTGTGTGTGTATGTGTGTGTATGTCTTGATGTGTGTGAATCTGTTAGTTTTGATTCGTGTGTGTTGATTTTTGTGTCTTGATGTGTGTTTTAATTTATTTGTGTTGATTTGTGTGATTCTGAGAGGATTAGTGAGTGTTGATTTGTGTGTATTGATGTTAGTGTTTTAATTTTATGTGTGTGTGTGTGTGTTGGTTAGTTTGTGTTGATTTGTGTGTGTTAACTTGTGTGCGTTGAATAGTGTATGTTAATATGCGTGCGTTGAATAGTGTATGTTAATTTAGTATGCGTGGGTGGGTGTGTCTTGATTTGCATGTGTTGATTAGCGTGTTGATTTGTTTGTGTTTATTTGTGTGTTTTGATTTGTGAGTAGTAATTTGTGTATGTTGAATAGTGTGTGTAAATTTTTATATGTTGATTTGTGTGTGTTGATTAGTTTGTGTTAATGTGTGTGTGTGTGTGTTGATTTATGTGTGTTGAATTGTTTGTGTTAATTTGTTTGTTTTGATTAGTGTGTAAGGGTAAAGGTGGCTTTCCGGTTTGTTTTTTGTTATAATGGTATGGGGGGTGATCGTTAATTCTGTTATACAATGCAAACTTTTGCTTCACTATATATATATATATCCAGACCTCTCACGGTTTTGACCCTTGGGGAAGGGGGGGGGGGGTAACTGTGGCCTTAAATATTTCTTACATAGTTAATTCTTTTTACTTTGTGTTCAAATGATTCGTGGCGGGATGAACTCTTGGCGTGTCCAGTCACCAACATCTCCAGTGGTGCCTCCATGGCCATTGAACTATCCAATATGGTGGGGATAAAAGAAGGGCACTAGAAATATGTCACACTAGTGGTTTAAACCAGTGCTTCTCAAACTTTTTTAAGTCACGGCCCCCTTGGAACACCAATCAATATGTCGCAGCCCCCCCCCCCTATTTTTTTTTTTGGTTTAGATTGCTTAAATTTATAATTTTAAACTTCTATATGCAAACTTTTACTAGTCAATACATGCTTTTTCTAATGTTAACAATGAAACAGTGAAAGGATGCAACATGTAAAATAAACTAGATTTTATTTTAAACATATATTAACACTATTTACATACAATACATTGAGAAGCACTGGTTTAAACGATCTAAGAGACTAACACATCTTTACTTTCTAGCAATAACAGCTAAGTCATGATTACACATTAACTTCAAATTATGTAGATGTGTGTTTCGTAATTTCTCCTCATTATGATGCGTCTAATAAAACATATATTTAAATAGTCTGTTAGATATCAAGTTTGTAACAAGTTATTTGGTTATAAATTCTAATTTCTTCTATTCCGTTCAAAGATCAGCAAATTAAAAAAAATATCTGAATCAATACATTTTAATCTCCGGGACTAAATTTTTTTTCTTCATATATATAAAAAGAATGTGATTTGCCCAAATCAGAAAAAAGTTATTTAGAAATATCTGCAAATAGAAAGAAGGTCTTTGATAGGCATGTGAAAAATCTTTAAAGTAGCTTAATTTCTATGAAATGTGAAAATCGAACTGACCTTTAAACTCAATGATTATTGTTAAAATCAAGGTATGAGAGACATGTTCATCTCTCGATCCCATAAAACATGCAACGGTTGTTTGTATGGGGACCTTTTCACCACATTACTTTAGGAGGACAGACTGTCGAGCGAGCGATCCAGAGGTCCGTATTTCGGTTCCACGCCGAGGATCGTAAAAGTCCCCCCAAGCCCACCCATGGGTGACCGGGCGTTGTGATTGTCACACAGTGCTTTATTACAAATCGTGCATTCTACACGTCATCTGTCTCGACGGTGTTAAAGTCTCTGGGTACATGACCTCAAACAATGAGTATAAAAAACAAGGAACTACCGTGCCATCCAAACTTATTCAAAAGGAAGTACAGATAATATAATAGTATGTTGTTTTGGCATTACCGTATAAGTGTGTGTAATGTTATCGGTATAACTCTCTCCGTGCTCTTGGTAGTGCACGATGAATAGGGAATTCGCTTAGAGTGCAGTGGTTCCCAACCCCCGGTTCGCGGACCGCAAACGGTCCGTAGAACAAATGTTACTGGGCCGCCCAAAGAAACATTTAACTATCTCCTTTTTTTGTTATTTATCTCGTGATAGTGCGACTTTCCAGGGACGTGAAATAATCAACGTCTCCTGCACCCCCACCCCCTCCCCCTCCCAGTGGGCCGCGGTGAAATTATCCAACGTTGACCGGTCCGTGGCGAGAAAACGGTTGAGGATCACTGTAAGGCTTAGACCAACGAATGATGTAAATTTACTATTGTAAGCAATGACTGTGTGACGTAAGAGTGGCACAAAGTAGTGATGACGAAGCCGGCAGAGTGGAAGAGTAGCCATTCTACATTGTTTATTGTAGTTAAATTGTTAAATGCTGTGTTTTTATTGAACCTGCGCGAGGTGTGATTTTTCCTTTGAGAGCATTAAACAATATGTTAAGGTCCTGTACGGAACATACATTCATCACTTAGATAATGATGACATCCCTACTACAGCCGATAGAACAATTGCCTTGGAGGCACCAAAGGAGAGTATAGAGGGGAAACTTTCACCATGACTAGAAAAATTTCATTGATTCTAACCGGAGATCGATCATGGGACCTCAGATCGACAATCAATCAATGTATACCGCTTGACCACCCCACTGGCGTAGAGAGCTTAACTTGCGCCAGGGGCACAATACCTTTTCAGCCCCCTCCCCCAACCTTTCAAGAGCCATATAATAATAAATGTAAAATATACCATTTGGCTCCCCTTTGTGAGTAGCGCCCGGAGCATGATGCCCCGCCTCGCTACTCCTCTGGTCCACCCGTCCCCTTGTATGTAATGATATCACATTACATGAACTAAATCCTTTATTTTTGAATGGTTTTACAGTAAACGCACGAAATGACATTAGGGATTAAGGTAACATTGTTTTGGTTAGGATATTTTTTGTACACATGACTTAGAGCCACCCCGAAAGAGGAGGGGGGTATTCCAACAATTATCCTGGAGGCCCTAATCCTTTAATTTCGACATTTGCTCTAAAATTGACATGTAAATGGAGCAAGGGCGTGGTCTTCGTTTTCCGGGGCCCTGAATTCATTGCTGCAGCCCTGCATGACCTATCTAATTTGCATCAAACAATTTCTAAGCATGTACAATGTTTGTTCATGTTTCGTTCAATGTTTGTTCATGTTTCCTTCAGCACCCCTGGAGACCTGTCACTTCCCAGACTTTGTTCAAAGTCCGTCAGAAGACGCTCAACTCAAACCTTGGACAACCAGAGTCTGGTGGCTGTTTATCAGACATGCGCCACAGTCAGCCGAGAAACAAGAGATCACGGTCAAGGTCAGTCTTATCTTTTGTTGTGTTTATTGTTTTAGGTTTGCATTAAATGGAAGCTACTTAATGCTCCTGGTAATAATTCAGGAAAAAAAATTATCGACTTTTTCGGTGGTAAAATTGATTTCAAATAAATGCGATGACGCAGAAGTTTTTGGAGTCAATAATTCAGTTTTGTTATAATTATTGTTAAACTGATTTGTTACATGTCAATAATGTATGAAATAATCCAATATCAGCAATCATTTCGCAACATCTCAAAGTTATACTCAAACGTATTGTCCAATCTGAAGATAATAGTTTAAACATTAACCTTTAAGGGTTGAAGAAAAATTTTTTAAAAGTTAATGGGTAGATCAACCAAAAAGGATAGGTGGACAGATGGTCGTGTGGTAAAGAGGTCGACTGTCGACCAGAGGGTCCCTGTTTCGATCTCCGGTGAGGGGCAATGGATATATCTCCCGTGGTGCCTCCATGGCCAATGCGCTATCGTCTATGGTGGGGATGAAAGAAGTGGACCATAAAAACCGTCCCATTATTAGTTTATAGGATCTAAATATAAGAGATTTCATCTCATCCTTCTAGGGGACTTCACACACACACACTAAAAATCATCGACACCCGACTCCAAGCTAAAGTTTTATTGTGTCATGTATTGCAGTGCTTCTCAAACTTTTTGAAGTCCCGGCTCCCCCTTTGGAACGTCAATCAATATGTCGCGGCCCCCCTATTTTTTTTTTTTAAGATTGCCTAAATTTATAATTTTAAACTTCTATATGCAAACTTTTACTAGTCAATACATGTTTTTTTCTAATGTTAACAATGAAAGAGTGAAAGGATGCAACATATATTAATACTATTTACATACAATACATTAGGTTAATTATATTTTATGTGTCACATTTACCGGAATTCCACGGCCCCCCTCCGGACAGTCCACGGGCCCCTAGGGGGCCGCGGCCCACCACTTTGAGAAGCACTGATGTATTGCCATATCTGTTAACGTTTTTTCTATCTAAACAGATTTGTATCCTTTTGATATTTTAATCTTAGAGACACTAAATCTTGTTACCATTGTCTCTCCTGCCAATCTAACTAGTTAGTAAAACAATTTACATTAATATTATTTATGTAAATTAATTATTTAATTCATTACTAATGAAACAAAAACATGCTAATTGAAAAATCCTGTCCTGTAGGAAGAGGCTGAGTAAATGATCTATTACAGTATTTTACTTGATGCTATTGGTTAATTTTTACTAGAAATTGCTGGATTCTGAAGCTTATCAGTTGAAATACAGTAAAACTCCAGTTAGTCAAACTCGAGGTTTCCGAATAGGCGAATTTGTCGAGCATACAGCATTTGATGGGCCTACAGTTTCTGGATAGTATGATAGGCCTACAACTCACAACCATTCTGATAGGCCTATAGCATCCAGCCAATATGATAGGTCTTTATCAACCAGCCATTCTGATAGGTCTATATCATCCAGTCTTTATAATAGGCCTATACCATCCAGTATTTATGATAGGCCTATACCATACAGTCTTTATGATAGGTCTATACCATACAGTCTTTATGATAGGCCTATACCATACAGACTTTATGACAGGCCTAAAGCATCCAGCCAATATGATAGGCCTATACCATCCAGTCTTGATGATAAGCATATACCACCCAGTCTTTCTGATAGGCCTCTAACATCCAGTCTTATGACAGGCCTAAAGCATCCGTACTTAAGGCGTACATCATCCAGAGGTTATTACAGACATAAAACTCCCAACTTCGCATTCTCCATCATTCCATAAAACTTTATGTTCAACATAATGTACGCCAATGTTTTATTTGCTTATATTTCTTTTCAGAACGGGCACATGGTCAGATATCGCGAGCAGAACCACAAGACTTGTGATAGGTCGTCGAGACGTGTCCACCACAAGACGAGCTTAGAGAAATGTTCGGAACGTCAGCACGTCTTCAACAGGACGTGCATCAGTGAGGAGCGGGAGAACACTTACAAAGTCATTCAATACAACGCAGACAGGTGAGTTACAATATGGAGACAGAAATACAGACTAATAGATAGACAAATAGACAGACAGATAGATAGATAGATAGATAAAAAGATAGATAGATGGATAGATAGATAGATAGATAGATAGATAGATAGATAGATAGATAGATAGATAGATAGATAGATAGATAGATAGATAGATAGATTTGTTGTAAGATTGGATGGATAGATCCATCGATAGATAAATAGATAGATAGATAGATAGATAGATAGATAGATAGATAGATAGATAGATAGATAGATAGATAGATAGATAGATAGATAGATAGATAGATAGATAGATAGATAGATAAATAGATAGATAAATAGATTTGTTGTAAGATTGGATGGATAGATAAATAGATAGATAGATAGATAGATAGATAGATAGATAGATAGATAGATAGATAGATAGATAGATAGATAGATAGATAGATAGATAGATAGATAGATAGATAGATAGATAGATAGATAGATAGATAGATAGATAGATAGATAGATAGATAGATAGATAGATAGATAGTATAGCCCAGAATACAACATAATAGGCATGGACATTTCCTAGGTAAACTGTATATATAATGTATGTCTGTTAACAGACTTAACAGCTAGAGTCAAATCACATAAGCTACCCTACCACATACAGCATGAACACTCACATTAAATAGCCTTAAAAAACTGAAGATTAAAAACAACAAAAACCAAACAAAAGTTATCGAAACTAAAAAAAAAACAGCTTAAATGATTATGACATGTGAGTCACATGATGTGACTGCGTAGATGCTGCTTTTATGGATATATTTTTGTGGGCATTCAACAAAATCCTATAAGAATTAAACCCTGTGTGTTAATTATTATTTTTTTTTTTAAAGAACTATGCTAGAACAATGTTCATGTTAAGTTGAATCTAAAGGATACAAGTTCTCACATATCAAATAAATTCTTTGTATTTATGTATTAGATGATTTCTAAAACTTATTTATTGTTTGTTTTGTTTTTTTTTTAATTTTGTAAAAGAGGTAATGTTTCAAATTTATGGGAGAAAATCCATAATTCTAAAGGTAAAAATCGTACACAACCATTGAACAGTAATGTAGTGGGAGCTCCGAATGGTGGGACAATCCACCTTACTTCCTCATTCTTCCCCCACCCCCACTCCCCCGATATATTAACAAAATAAAGGGAGATCATAACGCCTATTACAGGATCAAACCAGATTTGCACCAGTGTTCAATAATACACGATGCATGTGCACATGATTGAACAGATTCAGCACGTACACACCGTGTAATGATTGTTTTATAGCATGACATGTGCAGTTGGTTTGTTTATAAATCTCCAACTCAGATGTTAGTTCATTTTTTTTCCACTGATTTTATTTTTTCTAAACTAAAGTAACGCACTATTTGTTTGATCTTCTGCAATGGCCTTGAAAAGCTGGAGAGACCCTTTTTAAAAAAAAAATAAATGAATATTTATTATTTAGTCTGCGATGCGTCATAAATTTAACACATGTTAGTAAGTTGCAAGAGAATACTTTATATATATAGTATCTTTATTTCCGTCTGTCGTAACAGAAACTGCCAATGGAGAATAACAATTTATATATAGTATCTTTATCATCTTCTGTCATAATAGACAATGTCAATGGAGAATAACAATTTAAGTATAGTATCTTTATTATCTTCTGTCATAACAGACAATGCCAACGGAGAATTACAATCAACCAAAATTTGTTTTCGTACAATGCATCGTTCAAAACTTAATAAACGGGGACAGCAAAGTGTGAAATTTAAAAAAGCCACAAGTCAATCATTGTTATTACTTTGTAAACAAGAATGTCTTGGCTGACAAAACATTTCAACTCCCATTTCCGACACCCCCCCCCCACCCCCAAACCTAATCCAAGGTTCACAACAATGTTCCCTATAAGATGTGCGCTCGCTCGTGTGTGCCTGTGTTCTATTATGTTGCGCACAATTTCTTTTTAATTTCCTTCCCAAGTTGTGCACAGCCAGCAACTTTTTGCCACACAAAGCCTTGTGAAAATTGTAAATTGTATGGAACCTTGCTGGACTAATCGGTGTATTCTAAACAAAAGAATGATCACTTTTAAATTTTGAAGAAACTAACGCTTGGCAAACACAAGTAAAATAATCTTTATAAGCGACAGCGGATCATCAACATTTATATGGGGGGAGGGGGGGGTGAAAATAAAATAATTAAAAAGTTCCCCAATCGAAAGGATACTTGTAATTGTTTCCAGTCCCAGGAACAGGTCCCCCGTGGTACCTCCAAGATCGTTGCAGCTTGGGCTAGGGTGATGATGAAACGAAGGCACAGTACAAATAGTTTGGACAAAGCTTAATAGGATCATGAGGTTTATGTTCCTTATAAAGAACACCAGAGTATTACAAAAAATGTCTTCTTACCGCATTTGTTCATTCCTGACGGTTTTATTAACAACGTTGTGTTATTTTTATTGTATAAATGCTCAAGGGTCAAATTAGATTAATTGCTTTAAACCTTTCTGAGATATTTTCTTCAAAATACAGCCTAATATTCCGATTAAGTTTGATATATGAAAACATCTTAAGAAGAAAATGAATTATTTCCGGTGTACAGACAATCTGTACTTGGGATTCAACATAAAAAAAAGCCCTATGAAATTAGGATAAAAACAAAATGGCAGAGTGAAATGAATGGGAAATGGAGGGTAAAAAAAAATGGTTTTTAAAAATGTCATCAAAATGTAGGACGAGGTTGGGGTGGGGTGGAGGATATAACAGACATTTGGAAATGTTTATTTAGTCTAGACCTGATAGAGATACGGTATGAAATATGTGATGTAAATCTGTGGTATGAAATATATCATAAAGCCGTGATTTGAAATGTATATTATAGGGCTGTCGTATGAAATATATGTTATAGAGCTACGATATGAGATATATGCTATTAATGCAATGATACAATAATACATCTTTCAGGGCTAAAGAAGACGACACAACTTGTGAGTTTTAAAAAAATGTTCTTATAAACATCAGCGGATAGTAGTCAGCTGCTAGTACAAACAAGCAATTAAGCCTGTTCCATTCTGGACACAGGACGTGTTAGCGCATTTTCATGTTATGTATCAGTACGTTTGTTATCTTTCAGTAAATATTTGTAAATTTTGGAAATGTTTATAAATTCAATTGTGTAATGCATATATCTGAAAAAAGATATTAAAAGGACAAGTAAGTCATGTTGAATAACTGTTACAAAAATAAATAATGATTACGCCCCTTTGATTAGCTTTTATTATTTATATTTAAAATATAAGCAAAACGGTACATAACAAACTCTTATATTTTGGCCCTGAGAGGTCAAATCGCGAAATGGACTTTTGATGTACACTTGGCAGGCCAATACCTACACAATGATATATACATCATGGGTCTAGGACTTATGGTTGCTGAGATATAGGGTGATGACAGACAGACAGACAGACAGACAGACAGACAAAACGGGGACAATAGAGCATTTTTTTTCGAAAATGCTCTAAAAACAGGACAGTTAATTGTTACATAGTTATGTGAAGTCCCTGTAAGGACTGTTTATCCCTCAATACGTATTTATTGAAAAAATTAGAATTGTATTGTTACAGTATATTATATTAAGGGTATAATACATATTTTATAAAGAGTATAATTCTATGCTCAAGTTGTTGGATAGATTATATAAAGGGTATAATTCTAAGCTCAAGTTGTTGGATAGATTATATAAAGAGTATAATTCTATGCTCAAGCTATTCGATAGATTATATAAAGAGTATAATTCTAAGCTCAAGTTGTTCGATAGATTATATAAAGAGTATAATTCTATGCTCAAGCTATTCGATAGATTATATAAAGAGTATAATTCTAAGCTCAAGCTGTTCGATAGATTATATAAAGAGTATAATTCTATAATTCATTCAAAAATAAAACTACTGTTACCAAAAATAAATGTGATAAGGGTCAGTGGCCAAACTATGGAGGGTTGAATTTAGAATGTTGATGATATTTGTTTTGGTTCAAACTAAAAAAAAAAAAGATATTAATACACGCGTAAGAGATATGTTTAAAAAAAAAAGAGATGGGTGAGGAAGGGGTAATGTCCTCTTTGATGGTAAGGGCGGCGAGACGCTGGTCAAACATCGAGTGTCCGTCATGTGGTGAGTACATGCCATGATGGTATTAATGTATGTGTGATGCAGTGTCAATATGAATGCCATGCGTCCAACCAAAATTGACCATCATCCCACTTATAGAACATTGATCAACTGTCTGTGGGATAGTTCAAATTATAATTCAGAAGCTGTTGAGTCCCGTTTATCTGTCTTGAACTATATGTGTGTTTGTGTGTATATGTTTGTGTGTGTATGTGTCTGTGTGTGGAGGATGGAGGTTTTACGGGGGGAGGATGGATTCTTTATTGAAAATATTTGACTGTGCACACATTAATACTAAGTAGGTTAGCGATAAGTAATGAGTTGAAAGTCCAGAACCGTTCCTATGAAAATACAAATAAGGAGACAGCCAACAACCCCTTCATGTCAAAGCCTCATCCCCCCCCCCTTAATAGTACAAATTCCTATCAAAACTGATGTTAAAGAGGCATCGACGAGTATTTTTTGCATCCAAATGTCTATATGTATTGCTAGGCCAGCTAGGGCCACTAAATATCCCAAAGTCTTTGTCTAGGGCCCAAATATATTTCAAAGTCTAGCTAGTGTCTCACGATATCTCACAGTATCTGCCTAGGGCCTCCAAGTATATTTAAGTATCTGCCTAGGGCATCCAAGTATCTTTAAGTATCTGGCTAGAGCATCCAAGTATCTTTAAGTATCTGGCTAGGACCCCCAAGTACCTTAGAGTATATGGCTAAGACTTCCAAGTATCTTAAAGTATCTGTATAGGGCCTCTAAGTATCTTTAAGTATCTGGCTAGGTCATCCAAATACCATAGGGTATATGGCTAAGACCTCCAAGTATCTTAAAGTATCAGGATAGGGCCCCCAAGTATCTTAGAGTATCTGGCTAGGACCTCCAAATATCTTAAAGTATCTGCCTAGGGATATTTCAAAGAAATCCGCTAGGATCCCCATATACATAACATCGGCTCTGGTTGAAACCATAAAACACTAACTAATCAGCCAAAAGAAAGCCGTGACCACTGTATACATCTAGAAACTTTTGGTCACACAAGAGCAGCAAGAAAAAAAAGAATGACTCATGGCGTTCAACGGTTGAAAGGTTACTATAACTCACAACCTTGTCACGTGATCTCCATATGGTACAAACCGTTTACACGAGATAGTCAGCCATACAGTTAACCTATGGGGTTGGCCAACTACAGCTCGCATGTCAAGAAAGGCCCCATTTTCATCTGTTTGATCAAGCCACAGCGCTTCGCTCCTTCGATCGTTCAAGGCAATGGTTTCTACACTGAATTTTTATTTGCTCATATAAATATTCTATCAGTGTTTTCTAGCTCCGACCCTTCGGTCAAATTACGAAACCTTTGTGATCAATAATTAAAAACATTGGGCGGTTGGTTATCGAAGTCGGTAGTGAATTCGACAAAAGGTACAAAAGGTTCTATCCCAAAAATTTTCGGTGCTGACTTGGAGAGGGGATGGGCGACACCAAGTGTATAAGCCCACAGAAAAGACGCACGAAAGCACTACAGATATATGTCTGTTGATGGGTTTATTCTTTTCCCCCAAACAACCACATCGCTAAAGGGTAAAAAAAAATGCCCACACTTGAGCTAACCTATACTATTTTTTTTATTATTTTTCTTTATTTTTAGCCATAAGAAAACAAAAATAAAATAGAGAAACAATACCTAAATGCATATAGACTTAAGGGGGCATCAGTTCATTTTCTCACAAGACGAAAGCAGATTTCCTAAAAATTAGACTGTCGTTCCCAGCACTGTACCTCCCGAAAAATGTACCCGCGAATAGCCGTCCAACCGTCCCGTCTATCAGTCTGAAGTTTGAAGATCAGAGGGCTCTGTCCATAAAGACACAGAAGAAAAAAAGAGATCGATTTGTAATCGATCTGATCTTGTAAAGATGAACATCGATGATTGGAACACAAATAACTGAGTTGTTTTGTTCCCTCAGTGATATTAATAAATCACTGATCACATTGGGAGATTTACTCATCCTCACCCCCTCCCTCCCTTACCCGCTTTTCCTTCACTGTTATGACCAGATCACTTTCGCATGACGGATTCCAGCCACAACAATAACCAAATAAATAAATACAAAAAATAATATTATAAAAAAAATACGCACACTGGCACACAATATAGCCCAAGGGCAAAAAAAAAACAATACAGAAAAAAATAAAACTCTACGGCATTTCCGCATTTCCTCAGCAGCGAGCAGGGAGCAGGGAGTAGCGAGCAGGGGAGCTTTTTTTGAAGAGCTCTGACATCCTGGTCATACATAGCCGCCAGGTATCGATTGGTCATCATCATCGGAAATAGGGGTGGGGGGGTGGGGGATGGGGATTAATCTGCAGTGATCATCCCTATACTCCCTGATTAGGGACTGATGGGAGGGAGGAAGGGAGGGGAGGGAGGGGAGGGGAGGTATGTATCATTGACAGGAGAAGGAACGACCTGGAGCCAAGCTTATCTCTTAATGTTATCAAACGGCAGACACCATCGCTCCTGATACATAAACTTGTAAAGGGACGATGGACAGTGAAACGACCAGGGGACATTAGGAGTCGGGATGTGACAGGGAAATAAATCTATGAGTTTTGATTATAAAATGAATGGAATCAGCTCTCTCCCCCTTCCCCCTCCCTTTTTTATATGTATTTTTTTTTTGCAATGATATGAAGGGTTTGGGGGGGGGGGAGTAAGGGATAAAAATGTTTGCCGGAGGGGAAGGAATAAGATTTATGAAGGAAAGCGCAGTTCTAGATTAGAAGTAGATGAAACTTTATCCGGAACTTTGAGTCATGCTGTAAGCGGTAGGCGGCAAGGGGCGGTTATTTATAAAAAGTAAACATACAAGTTCATGTTTCCTTTAGAATTTCTCTGATTTTTTTTTATAATTTGTGTTTTATTTTCTTCTTTTATGATCAAGGCCATTCGGTTTCTTAAATTTGCATCCAAATAACATGGAAAGCAAACAAAAGTCACGTGTTTACTTGTTTATAATAATTAAATTCAATATAACAAAAGATGTCTATATTTTTTTTATAATATCATTCGCAGATTGTCTGAGTTTGTTTTAATTACCATTGAATGAGTGTACATGCAGTTAAAATCCAAAACTATAGTATTCTTTGTTTGGAATTAAATTTAACATCATTCGCTAATCTGCGGTAGTAATTTCAAAACATTTAATCCCTTTTATTGAACAAGGTCATTACAAGCTAATAAATAGATGGATTATAAAGCATACAGATTCTCGTATGGGCGTACTGATCGACTGGCAAACAGACAGACAGAAAAATCGAACAGACCAACGAAAGAATAATACGCCAGACAGTAAAATGGACGGAACCACATAGATGCATCACAACATATACCAACAAACATGCGTATAGAAAGAAAGGCTTGTTATATATATATATATATGTATATATATATATATATGTATATATATATATATATATATGTATATGTATATATTGTATTGGACTCTACGTCATAGAAGGATGAAATGTACGGAAGTTTACGGAACTGTACTGAAAGTTGTATTTCACTCTACGATACAGAAGAATGTTTGTGAACTATGAAATGTACAAAAAGTTGTATTACAAACTACAATATAGTAGAATGACTTCGACCTATGAACTATAAGGAAAGTTGTATGTGACTCTACGATGTAGAAGAATGTTTGTGAACTATGAACTGAAGTGCAACATTCAGGTCATCTGCAGGGAAATTGAAATGGAAATAAAAACGCGTTGTAAAAAAAGAGGGGATACAACTTCAAGTTATGATTAAGGAAAGATAACTATGGCATGAGCGCCATCTAAGTTTGAGTTAAATACACTTTAGAAATCCGACTTCTTCCAACAGAGATCACTCAAGAAGAAAAAATTGCTATATGTAAATAAGCAGTAAATAGAAGGAAGGAGATGGGGGAGAGAGAGAGAGAGAGAGAGAGAGAGAGAGTTTTTAATAATGTTTTCTATTTTTTTAATCTTTCGTTGATTAAAAACAGTTTTTAGAGGTTGGACATATTTGTTGACAGCCTGAATATTTGTATAAGGATCGCATAACTCTAGGATACTATTAGTTGTCTCCCATTGTGATTTTCTCCCACCCCCCAGAATAAAAATGTGTAAACTTTAAAACAAATCATACCTCCATAAGTCCAAGATTTAATCAATCGACGTTAAATAAACATGGTGAACGTACAATATGATATAACGTAAATATGATAAAATGTAAAGATGATATAACGTAAAGATGATATATCGTAAAAGATGTTATAACGTTAAAGATGATATAGCGTAAAGATGATATAACGTAGAGGATAAAAAGTAAAGACGATATAACGTAAAAGATGATATAACGTAAAGATGATATAACATAAAGATGGTATAACGTTAAGATGATATAACGTAAAAAAAATTATATAACGTCAAGATGATATAACGTAAAAGATGATATAACGTAAAGATGACATAACGTAAAAGATAATATAACGTAAAGATGTTAAAACGTAAAGATGATATAACGTAAAAGATGATTTAACGTAAAAGATTACCATTCATGTATTTATCTGTTGTCACTAAAAAAAAAATGTTTCGAATTATGTTTTCTTTCATTGACAGGTTGTATTGTTCAAGTAAATTAAATATGATGTTGCTAATTTTAGAGAAATTCTAATGACACTCTGAGAGTCATCCAACCGTAAAATTGTCATTATAAAAATTAAAAGTGTAAGAAGAGAAATGAATCGGTGACCAATGATTTAAAAAAAAATGTAAAATAAACGAAACGAATTAAAGAGTTATGTATGGGGGAGTCTTAAAGAATGAAAATTAATAATTTATACATGTATTAATCTATTTGGTTTACGCAGGTCTCACAGATTCACATGCATGAAATTCGTACGTAGAAGTGACAATGTTGTACAAGTGTACGAGGGTAAGTCTTGGTGTATGGAATATTTTAATTAATTATTCATTTCTGAAGATCATTAATTTATATGAATACCGAAGAATTTATTTTTTATAGATGAATACATGATTGCGTAATAGTCAATACACAGAATAATGTATAAATATGGATTAAACCATAGTAGAGACTAAAACTATATAAAAGGCTAATTCGAATGCATTATGTACGAATTCAAAACAAAACTTAACTTACATATTCACTCATGCTGATTATTTGAGAATAACTAATTGATAAACAGAGTACATGAGCATGTACTTCACAAATACGTGTACTATAAACAAATTAAAAGTGTTCTTTTGTGTATACTCTTGATTAGTACTCCCCCCCCCATTACGAGAGTTTGTGTAAGGTACAGATTCAAAATTATTATTTCACCCTAGAACAGACATTGCGACGTAGTGGAAGTGGAAGTATGTTGCTGAGTTTAACCATGTATGTAAACATTCCAGGATCGAACCCCGTGATACGTCAGTCGACAGTCAGGCTGTTTGTCTTAATAGTCACTGCTGCAACGGGCTGGTTGCCGTAATAGCCACTGCTGCAACGGGCTGTTTGCCTTAATAGCCACTACTGCAACGGGCTGTTTGCCTTAATAGCCACTGCTGCAACGGGCTGTTTGCCTTAATAGCCACTGGTGCAACGGGCTGTTTGCCTTAATAGCCACTGCTGCAACGGGCTGTTTGCCTTAAGAGCCACTGCTGCAACGGACTGTGTGGCTTATTAGCCACTGCTCATCACCTGGACCTTAAGGTGAACAGTGGAACATACATAAGATCATGTACCTGCTTTGAAAACAATGTTTTATTTTCGTCTACATGAGCTCAAGTGGTCGAGGGTACGGAAGGTCGTGTGGTGTAGGCCGCCGTTCGGTCTGAACCTCGATGAGAGCCTTGGGGTTTTTTCAGGTCCTGGTGACCCTCCCCCCCCCCGACTGACTTTAAGTTATGGAAGGGGGGTAGATGCAACAGATACACATATTTCACATTCAAAATAGATGACAGAAAACACTGACAGATGCACATATTTCACTTCACAATCGATGACAGTGTACACTGACAGATATACATATTTCACATTCACAATCGATGACAGAATACACTGACAGATACACATGTTTCACTTCACAATATATGACAGAATACACTGAACAGATACACATGTTTCACCTTCATATTTTTTTGCTTCTATTCCAGGTCCAGTAAATGACCTGAATGAGAAAAATTTGTGTGACGAGTCCAGCCTTCACCTGGATGAGTGGCCATGGACGGGTAGTTGAAATATATTAATTAGTCTGCTCTTAGAATTTAATGCATTTTAAGCTTAACAAAATATAAATATTTAGGTGGTTTTTTCTCCTCTAATGCTTAATGAAATTTATTAAAAATTTCGTTAAGATGGGGAGAGAGGGGAGAGAGAGGGAGAGGGAGATAGAGATAGAGAAGGTGTGAGAGTGGGGAGAGAGAGGAGAGGGAGGGGAGTGAGTGAGAACGTGAATGGGGGAGAGATGGGGGAGAGAGAAAGAGGGAGAGAGAGAAATAGGGAGAGTGAGAGAGAGAGAGAGAGACAAGGAGAGAGAGGGGGAGAAAGAGAGATAGGGTGGGGGAAGAGAGAGAGGGGGGAGAGAGACAGGAGTTGTTACAAAGTTATTGTTAATGTTACGTATAATGGTGACCACTCACTACCACTAAATGTGGAGTGTCCTTCATTTATAAACTACAAGTTTGTGTTGTTGTAAAAAAACACCTTGAACCAGCTAACTTTTTTTTTGTATTTAATTTGAATTAAACCTGCAAGTTAGACCTGTAATCCGAAACATCATTTTTAAAATATCAAGACAATAACCAACACTATCGGCAAATATTATGATGAGCCGTCCATCTACGTGTATTTATTTTATTTAAATTTACTTGAAAAGATTTCTATCGTGGTACCTAGTGAAAAAAATCTCCCGCCTGAGATCACGATGCCACTAAACTAAGCTTAAATTATCGCCTCCATTATGTCACCTTATCACGAGACAGGAATCAAAATAAATGTTCTACGAAGAACATTCATAAAGATGAGATACTGGTATAACTTTGTGGAGTGATTCATGATAAAGAGAAGATTTTTGTGCTTAATTATACCTTAACTTCATTTTTTTTTGTTTATGTTTATCCCTAAAGTTTTGTTTATAATAAATCACCCCTTCAACTTTCAGCACAGATCAGCAAGGAGCCAAGTTTCTGTGCAGTCAGTGGAGGATTTAGTTTTAGAACTATTAGACGATTAACTAATGAGGTGAGTGGATCAGTAGAATATAGGATACACTTAGTGTGTTAGTAGAATATAGGATACACACAGTGTGTTAGTAGAATATAGGATATACACAGTGTGTTAGTAGAATATAGGATACACACAGTGTGTTAGTAGAATATAGGATACACACAGTGTGTTAGTAGAATATAGGATATACACAGTGTGTTAGTAGAATATAGGATATACACAGTGTGTTAGTAGAATATAGGATATACACAGTGTGTTAGTAGAATATAGGATATACACAGTGTGTTAGTAGAATATAGGATACACACAGTGTGTTAGTAGAATATTGGATATACACAGTGTGTTAGTAAAATATAGGATATACACAGTGTGTTAGTAGAATATTGGATATACACAGTGTGTTAGTAGAATATTGGATATACACAGTGTGTTAGTAAAATATAGGATATACACAGTGTTTTAGTAGAATATAGGATATACACAGTGTGTTGCCTTTTTCACCACTAAACATAGTCCGGCGAGAATATGTTTAAACCATGCATAACATATTCTGTGTACATCAATTTACAATTTGTATGCTATGTAGTGAAAGGTGCAATGTTGTTATCTTTATCACTACATTAACCAACAGACATAGCTCAAGGACATAGCGCAACAAACATAGCCCAACAGGCATAGCTCAAGGACATAGCCCAACAGACATAGCCAAACAGGCATAGCCCAACAGGCATAGCCCAAAAGACATAGCCCAACAGACATAGCCCGACAGGCATAGCCCAACAGACATAGCCCGACAGGCATAGCCCAACAGACATAGCCCAACAGACATAGCCCAACAGACATAACCCAACAGGCATAGCCCAACTGACATAGCCCAACTGACATAGCCCAACAGACATAGCCCAACTGACATAGCATAAAAGACATAGCTCTTCCATATTCTTAGTGATCATGTAGTCTTTATGGATGAGAAGTTTAAAATGTTTCAAAATGTACTTTGCCATAGTTAACTGGTATCTACACTCTAATGTCTTTTTCTTACCTTGGCATAAATTTCATTTTACAAAAATGAATCAGCCGTAGGGGAGGGGTGAAAAGAGATGAATATCACCGAAGAGAAGGTTCAAGTTAGGGTAAATTATTTCTGGAATGGAACTGCTACATGGTTACTAACGTTCAAACCCAATAATAGATTGGGAAGACGGAGGAGGAGGGGGTGGGGGTGTCTTCAAAACATTGACCTAACTCTGAGCGACTCAGGGTGGGGAGTTAGACAAATCAACGTGTTGAAGGCAAATGTGGATAAATACAGGGCAAATGTGGATAAATACAGGGCAAATGTGGATAAATACAAGGCAAATGTGGATAAAGACAAGGCTAATGTGGATAAATACAAGGCACATGTGGATAAATACAAGGCAAATGTGGATAAATACAAGGCAAATGTGGATCAATACAAGGCAAATGTGGATTAATACAAGGCTAATGCGGATAAATACAAGGCAAATGTGGATAAATACAAAGCAAATGTGGATAAATACTAGGCAAATGTGGATAAATACAAGGCAAATGTGGATAAATACAAGGCAAATGTGGATAAATACAAGGCTAATGTGGATAAATACAAGGCTAATGTGGATAAATACAAGGTTAATGTGGATAAATACAAGGCAAATGTGGATAAATACAAGGCAAATGTGGATAAATACAAGGCTAATGTGGATAAATACAAGACAGATTTGCCTAAGATAAAGCGTATTGGTTCTACCCTGTGCCGATTTAACAAACAAAAAACATGTCCTCCTTTAGTAGAAGAAAAAGAACGTCACATGATCTTCAGTGGGGGTTTTGGAAATAAAGTAATGTACCTGGAGGGGATGGGTGATAACGCCATCAAGCAATACGATTGTCTAAAACTTTAAACTTCATTTGACTACGAAAACTAAAACATAAAATATATCTAGAATTATACAACAAGACTTGTTTACACATGTATGTCTTTTGATAGACTACAAGAGCACACAAAATAATATCCTGATCAATGGTTAGACAACGAGAAGAACAGTTTAAATAAGATATACGCAGAGAATACATGATTGCCCTATTATTATTTGTATTATTTTTATCTTGAATTTCTTGACTTGTCTAAGCCCCGATATATGAAATATAAACAACATATACTTGACATACAGACGGAGGTGGTCTGTCACTAGACTCTGTAACAACGATGTGTGAAACATAAACAGCATATACTTGACATACCGACCGAGATGGTCTGTCACTAGACTATGTAACAACGATGTATGAAACATAAACAGCATATACTTGACATACAGACCGAGATGGTCTGTCACTAGACTATGTAACAACGATTCTCAATATTTTTGGCAAGTGAAATGCTGAACTTCGACCTTTTTTTTTTTCTTGTCGTAACATTTACATTGAGTCCTCTTTAGATCAGTGTTTTCTCCGTAGATTATACATATTATCTGTTGTGTTCAATAAACTTCATTGGAATCAAGTGCGCGATATGATGATTAGAAATAGTGCATGCGAAAATAACTCTTTTGAGGAGAAAAAAAAACCACATAGGTAAGTGATTGGCCACCGTCTTACTTTCAAAACAATTTTCGGTTGTAGATGTTACCGGCAAAGTGTGAAATGCCGGCATTCTATAGAATGCCTAGGCAATGTATAGAATGCCTGGTGGTTTTAGGCAAAGTATAAAATGTTTAAATTGTGCATACTTTTCCTAGGTATTCTATACACTGCCTTGGCATTGACTGGATTCATACTTAGAATTGTACTGTACTTAATTTTCTTCTTTCACACAAAACACTTTGTATTTTGGTATTTTGATCTGTCATGTTCATATTTCACGAATTATTGAAGAATTGATAAATAATAAAAAGATGTTGTATCTGGTGAAAACAAGCAGAACACAACTGGAATGAGCTACTTGTTGCAGCAGGGAAGACTAGAATGGCATTTTGAATTGCATTTAATTTTCTGTAGACTGAGAAGTAGCAGCAGATCGGAGAGCCATTTCAAGGTCAGGAACGTCTTCTGCTTTTATTAAATCTTTTGGACATACCGTGAATTCTGATCTGGCATATAGTTGCTTCAAGATTCCCTGTGCAGTTCCAAGGCGGTAAAAGCCATCTTCTGTCATGCTCATAACAACTGCCAACAGATTTAGTGAGTCTCCCCGCCCTTTGTCAACATCGGGAATCGGAACTCGCATAGTGGCTCCCAAAGGCGCAGGAGGAAATTTTTTGTCCGAATCCCTTTTCATTCTTTTCGCCTGCATTTCAAGGTTCGATTTCGATTCCATTTTATTTATTATAGATTTCTCAATATGGAAGCAAACAGTGCACACAATGCAAACACCATAACCTTCTACTTCGTTGTCGTCATCGTCTTTAGGGGAATGTCCACAGATAACATGAACATTTCGGCTACACTTTCGACATGTATGAGCACCGCTGGTTTTTTTTAAGCAAACGCAACAGGCACTGGAAGAGGATGGGTCATCGGTAACCACGGGATGGGAGGTCTCTTCAATAACCATGGCTGTACCACTGCATTGGTTACCAACATCATGGCTTGCATCCTCATGCATGTCTTCTACAGAACGGGCTGTCTCTTGCATTCCGTTACATACTTTGCCGAACGGGAACTCGGTATTCTATAGAATGCCTAGGCAATGTATGAAATAGCAATTTATTTCATACTTTGCCTGAAAAATTCAGGCATTCTATACATTGCCTAGGCATTCTATAGAATGCCGGATTTCACACTTTGCCGGTAACATAGATATTTTTCATTTCGCGGAACATTTGAAATGTCTTTATTTGAAGTGTTTTAAGCCAGACTAGCCTATGTGGGTTTAGGTTATTTTTATGGTTCTAAATGCTTCATTTTGTAAAGTAAAGGAAGTAAAGTTTTTATAAATTCTTTGAAGGGGGGGGGGCATCGGGGAAGATGAAATGTTTCTGTGAACACGGCATTGTAAAGGTTATGTGGCATAGTAAGGGGCTATTGGCATTGTAAGGGGTTATGTGGCATAGTAAGGGGTTATGTGGCATTGTAAGGGGCTATGTAGCATTGTAAGGGGTTATGTGGCTAGCACAACGCCCTAATGTTTTACATTTTTAAATACATTTACACAAAAAGCGTTTCAAGACATACTAGCCTCCTATCCCAATGGCTGCCGTGGCCTACGGGGACTACGAATTGAGCACCACTGCTCTCCAAGGTAAATAACATTTCATGTTTCTATTGTGCATTTAAACGTGTAAGTTCATCTCAACATAGGAGGAGGGGGGAGGGGGGTATAGTCAAGGAACAATTACTTTGTCATGTCATGTTTCCTCGCTTCAAATCGAGCAGATGTTATTTTCTTCAAAAACCACTTTTCAAGAATGACTTTTTTTTTAGTAAAACAAGAGTGATCGCCCCTGTTAGTAAACGTAAAAAAAAAAAAATCTTGTGGTTGGAAAGGGTTCCAATTTTTTTTTCCGTCTGCGTTTAGTTTTGGAAGAGATTTGTATTTCTGTTTAGAGAGTCCTTCTCGTTTCAGTTATCTTTTCATAATTATGACGTTTACAAGAATGTCAGTCAGCTAACCAACACGGCGTCTGAGACATCTTAAGAGATTAATCCTTTCTCTGATAAATGATTTTTTCACTCGTTTCCATGAAGATATGGGGGTTGGAGGAGATGGGTGGGGGTAGTAGGAAGGCGGTGGGTTGAAAGAAGGTCAGATAACGTAGCGGAATTTTTTTTTTTTAAATGTTAAAAGAGTGAGTGGTCGTTCTGCTGAAGAAGATGTTTGGTTCTGTCTATCCGGAATATGAAATTATTGGAGATTTTTATATTTAATGGCGAAATAAAGCGGCGCCATATGGGGGCTAATATATCAAAGTCGACAGGGGAGCAGTATAGTGGTACCCTGTGTCACCTTGACAAGCTCTGAAACGGCAGTATGTGGGTTATAAAACAAGACACCAGGCAATGGTGTAGCTTACATTAGTGGCGAGCGGGGCGGACTACAGTGCGGCCCCCATCCCCTTACAAAAACTGAAAGTAGTGAAGCTGCCGCTCTTGCTTACGGATTATCAAGTTTTGCCTAGGGTGCGCCCACTGGCAAATAGAGATAAAAAAAAAAGAAACTATACCTGTCGCTTCACTACTGTGGAATATCATTCTGGACAATAAAATATGTCTAAAAAAATATGGGGGCGGTGAAGGGGGGGGGGGGAAGGACGGACGGATGTATTGATTTCTGTCACAGAGTGTGAAAATAAACTTTAACTTTATTTCTTATAGTTTATCTTCATCAAGGCGACAATGTGGAGATAAAAATAGATGTTTGGATTTATATTAGATGCAATTTGTTCATGTGTAATTGTTTATTCTATCCTTTTGATAAATCAGTTGAAGTGTGTTAGTTTGAATTTTTCGCTATACTGACCAGGAATTCAAGTAATAAGTATGAAAAACTAGCCGAAGAACTGTTTATATGTAAAGAGATAAACCAGGCAGTAACGTTCATGTGGTTTTCTGTAGACCATAATGGTCAATAATGATTAACTTTGCTTGCGTTGGGAAATAAATGAAAGAGCAATGTAAAATATTTTGTAGAATTATGTGCGTCATTGGTCACTAGATATGTCATTTGAGCCTAGATGTATCAACTTTACCATAAAAAAGATCGCATGTTAAATACAAAAAGCAAATAAACACTTTGAAGATACAACTTGTATTTTGTACATTTGCAATCTTTGTTTACTTTGTATTCATCCTTTTTGAAAGTTGATAATCTTTCTTAACATATTTTTTTTTTTAGTTTTTACCTAAGAAAATAATGTTGGATTGGATGATTAAACGAGAGAAGAAATATTTTTTTTAAAAAAAAGAAGAAAAATTAATGAAATGTGAGCCATTTTTTTTTCGTTTTTTTTTAATTATTGCATGAAATGAAGAGAATATGACCTCTACCCCCTAGCGTCAAGTCAAACCCATCCACAGGCCGACAAGGGCAGGTACCCTTGTTGAGCTTCTTATAATCTTGTCATTCTGTTCTTCATTGATTATTTTGTCACAAGTTGTTTGGTGTTTATTTTTAAGATCTGCATTTGATACACAGAAGAGAAATTAATTGATTCAGCTAAATATCAGAACGAGAATATTATCTTAATATCGCGTATCAGTCATGGGTAATATATAAATAATTGAAAATATTGAGATCAGGATGCATGCATAAATTGATAATATAAATCGCCCTCACAAATAACCTTGTAGACTGTGATTTGCATACATTGTGACGCAAGTACAGTATTTCTCCTTTAACAACACCATAATAAAGTAGCATACTGTTATTATTGAAGTTTGACATTAGGGCAATAACTAATATAAACATTTGAATATTTTATAAGGTGTGTCCATAGAGTCGTACACTGAGGCTATTTGAATCCAACCTAGGGCTGTATCCAGGATGCTAAATCTGAGATCTGTCATTTTAAATGCCTCAGCATTTTACATAATATAATATTATACTGTGATATAGATGTTGATAAAAGTAGATTACATAGATAGATCTTACAAATAGATAAACAGACAGCTAGATGATAGATAGATAGATAGATAGATAGATAGATAGATAGATAGATAGATAGATAGATAGATAGATAGATAGATGATAGATAGATAGATAGATAGATAGATAGATAGATAGATAGATAGATAGATAGATAGATAGATAGATAGATAGATAGATAGATAGATAGATAGATAGATAGATAGATAGATAGATAGATAGATAGATAGATAGATAGATAGATAGATAGATAGATAGATAGATAGATAGATAGATAGATAGATAGATAGATAGATAGATAGATAGATAGATAGATAGATAGATAGATAGATAGATAGATAGATAGATAGATAGATAGATAGATAGATAGATAGATAGATAGATAGATAGATAGATAGACAGATAGAGAGATAGATACATAGATACATAGATACATAGATACATAGATACATAGATACATAGATACATAGATACATAGATACATAGATACATACATAGATATGCTACTGTACGTAATACAAACATATATATATATATGTATGAGAATTCATCAATAAGAGTATGTAGAAATAAACTTGAGAGACCACACAAATGGGGGAGGAGGGAGGGTGGGGTCAATAAAACCCGTGTATACTTAAATAATAACTCAATAACTCTATTTAACTATCAAGTAAATACCGGGGGAACCACTTATAGCAACAGTTGCGAGCTGAAGATTTGCACCGAGTGAGCAGAACAGCCAATTAGCACTAGCCTAGACAATGACAAAAGTAGATGCTATTTGCAGTTTCCTCAATGAAGAGTGGGGGTCCAAAAAAAAAATTAATTGATGTACCACTGTACCAAACACGACCTATGTATCGGTGGCCCCTGTGTTGAAAAAGAATCCCTTCAAACTAAGAGATAAAGGTTCGCGAACTATTTTAAAGTAAGAAAATAAATTGGGGAAGGGGGAGGGGGTGGTGGATGTAAATGCAAATGTTGAACTTAATAAGAAGAGATTGTTTAAAGGGCGAATGACGCACGCCACCCAATTGTGGTGTACTATGTACAATATAGCAGTCCACTGTATTAGTGGGTATTTCGTTAACAGCTGCGAGATTGAATTAGAATGTCTTTATAGAAATGAAATAGATAGATAGATTTAATGCTAATATGTATATATATATATGGAGACATGGATAGACAGACAGACAGACAGGTAGGTTGGTAAGCCTACGTCGGTCGGTCGATAAGTAGTTAGGTAGGTACGTCGGTAATACTTTTGTATCTACCAATGTTCGTACGTACCTACCTATCAACATATGTTGGTACATACTGCCTATCTACCTACTTATCTACTTGTGTACCTGCCTACCTACGTATCTACCTATGTACTTACCTACCCGAATATCTAACTATGTACTTACATACCTACCTATCTTCCTATGTACATGCCTACTTACTTATCTACCTATGTACCTACCAACTTATCTATTATGTACCTCTTATCTACTTATCTGTCTATGTACCTACCTATTTATCTACCTATGTACCTACCTGCTTATCTAATGTCTACCTAACTACCAACTTAACTACCTATAAAACTACTTTTCTATATATGTACCTTCCTGCTTATCTAATATGTACCTACTTACATACCTGTGGACCTCCCTACCCACCTATATACCTGTGTACCTACCTACCCACATATCTACATGTGGACCTTCCTACCCACCTATCTACCTGTGGACCTACCTACCCACCTATCTACCTGTGTACCTACCTACCCACCTATTAACCTGTGGACCTACCTACCCACCTATCTACCTGTGGACCTACCTACCCACCTATCTACCTGTGGACCTACCTACCCACTATCTACCTGTGGACCTACCTACCCACCTATCTACCTGTGGACCTACCTACCCACCTATCTACCTGTGGACCTACTATCTACCTGTGGATCTACCTACCCACCTATCTATCTGTGCACCTACCTACCTACAGTAGACCATTATAACGAAGGGTGCCTATTTTCGTTAAACGTAGCGTTTTGCTTCTTTTTTTAAATCTTCACCAAACCATTTTTGGCCGACATTTCCTGAATAAAGAGTTTATCTCCCCTTATTGAATAACCAACAAACAACATAATATGACCATCAATTACCTTTGTTCGAACCGATACAAATCTTTGACTAAGTATGACTGGATCTAGAGCCCAAATATCTCAGATGGTGAAATATATATTCACAGAATGGTGTACGGAAGGGGGAGGGGGGGAGTATAGGAATATTTATTTCATTTATTTATATTTTGCATATAATTTCAGAAACATCAGTCGGATACTTTTGTCAACCAGTAACTTTCTTGGCTTCCATACCAGTTTATCGCAGAATGCCAGTACACTTGACATATGACAGTAAATGACACTAACTCGCTACAACAATGCTCACCTACTCCTGACATTTTCCCTCGTCGCAGGGAAACAAACGATTGATAACTTAAATGTCAAAAACATTTCAGCAGAAACGGCACTTGTTATTTACAGATGTCATAGAATACTTCTGTTTGAGTCGTTCATCTGGATAGCCAAACAATGCTGTTGCCCTAAATACTGTTGTAATACCAGTATTAGCTGTTGTCCTAAATACTGTTGTAATACCAGTATTAGCTGTTGCCCTAAATACTGGTGTAATATCAGTATTAGCTGTTGCCCTAAATACTGGTGTAATATCAGTATTAGCTGTTGCCCTAAATACTGGTGTAATATCAGTATTAGCTGTTGCCCTAAATACTGGTGTAATACCAGTATTAGCTGTTGTCTTGTTTGTTTGTTTTTTTCGTGTGTGAGTCTTTGTTTTAAATTCAGTGCATTTTTAATGCATGGACAATCAAATAATTGTCCTGGAATGTTGGATTAGTAGTAAAAGCAAATGCTCAGCGATGTTACATCTCTATATTTCATATTTTTATATCAGTCATCATGATGTGCTTGTTATCGCCTCCATACTTCTCACATCGATGGGTTTGTTTTTTTTTTTGGTCACAAAATCACCATTTTTTTTTTAGATTCTTTCAAGAAGTCATGTCAGCTTTTATAATACTGCTTCATTCACCAGTTACCATTGACATGCTATAGGGCACACAAAAAAGTAACCCCTCTCCACATTTGTTTTGTTTGATGTCCTGTCTGGCTGACCAAGTCTCGTTCATGAGTGTATCTGTTACCGGCAAAGTGTGAAATCTATAGAATGCCTAGGCAATGTATAGAACGCCTGAATTTTTCAGGCAAAGTATGAAATAAATTGCTATTTCATACATTGCCTAGGCATTCTATAGAATGCCAGCATTTCACACTTTGCCGGTAACACATCTACATTTTACTTTTGTTCTTTCTCTCCATAGTTCCCCTTCATGTCTCTCGTGGCCTGTACCTGTGTAATCTCTATTTCCCAGTGGGCCCCACTGCCGTGTCAGGAGTGTGTAATTTCTCTCTGACTTATCGAGGACTGAAGAGGGTTATCACTTTATACATTTCAAAGAGATGACTTTTCTTAAGTTATTAACATACAAGATATAAAGAGCAAATATCTGTATTAAGATACCATTCGTAAAATGTGGTATAGTCAATATGTCAAGATAATTAACTGATAACATTATTGCAGCATTTAATAACGTTATTGCAGCATTTAATAACGTTATTGAAACATTTTTAAATTTCAAGAAGCGAACAATTTTTTTTTATTTTAACATTTTGCATCTATTGATTATTTACATAGCTATACTTTTTAGAAGATATTCTTTTTAATTTTTTTTTTATTTTAATGTAAAATTTACATATTTTACAATGTTTGAATGTCTTCTTGTCATATCAAGCATTTATAAGTTATTGTTTTTTATTTGCATTTTATTAACTTTTAAAAATGTCTATTTTGAAAATTAGTCTCTTTTAAATGTAAAAAAAAATATTTCTTATACAATCACATATCATATCACTTTTTGATGGGGGAAAGGGGATTTCGGAGGTTTGCAACTCTATATTTAACTATTTTATACACACTAAATTAGGGACCATTCACTTCTTACTTTACTCTTTTTTCTTTATCCCCCCCCCCGGGGGGAGGGCCAACCTTTTTACACGCTCTACGCTTTTCTATCAATTCTTAACACTATATGTTGCATTTTGTTAAATTTCCCCCGCCCATCCTAAACCAAGCTTTACGTAATAAGTGAACGATCCCTTATTTTATAATACAAATTGCTACAGTATGGTTGAATTAAAACACAACGGGCCATTTGGGGTACAGGGATTGTGTGGCTAGGAGACGGAAAAATAAATACGTTGAGGAAGATCCGTGTTTATGGACACACCCTGGGGCTCCTAGTGACTCTATCCGGCATTTTGTTTACTGTAAACTAATATAGATAGATAGATAGATAGATAGATAGATAGATAGATAGATAGATAGATAGATAGATAGATAGATAGATAGATAGATAGATAGATAGATAGATAGATAGATAGATAGATAGATAGATAGATAGATAGATAGATAGATAGATAGATAGATAGATAGATAGATAGATAGATAGATAGATAGATAGATAGATAGATAGATAGATAGATAGATAGATAGATAGATAGATAGATAGATAGATAGATAGATAGATAGATAGATAGATAGATAGATAGATAGATAGATAGATAGTGATACTACATGGTGATACTAATTTGTTTGTTTGTTCACTTCAGGACCTGTGTGAAGAAGAATGGAGAAGGTCAACTCTAGAGATAGAGTGTATGAAGGGTGACGGGATGGACTTCATAGCACCGGTCAACAGTAACTGTAACCCATTCCTAAAAAGTGGCCACTGTAAGAACTGAAGTTTGGTGTTTATAAAATGAATCAAAGAACTGAGCGATGCATCTGGCATCTGTTAATTTTAAGGGAAACTGTAAAATGTTACTATTAACTTGATATTGAACATTTGCTATGACATTAGTAGGGGTAAAGTATGAGCCATCAGCTCCCTGGTTGATAATATTTATGTCTTCCCCTACAACCTGCTGACATAGATATGTACATCTATAGAAAGTTAATATCTGTATGTCTGCATCTTAAATACGAGCTTCGTTATCTATGTATTCATCTATACCATACTGACATATTTATGTCTTCATCTATAACATACTGACATATCTATGTCTTCATCTATACCATACTGACATATCTATGTCTTCATCTATACCATACTGACATATCTATGTCTTCATCTATATAACATACTGACATATCTATGTATTCATCTATATCACACTGACATATCTATGTGTTCATCTATATCACACTGACATATCTATGTATTCATCTATAACATACTTACATATCTATGTGTTCATCTATATCACACTGACATATCTATGTGTTCATCTATAACACACTGACATATCTATGTATTCATCTATATCACACTGACATATCTATGTGTTCATCTATAACACACTGACATATCTATGTATTCATCTATATCACACTGACATATCTATGTCTTCATCTATAACATTCTGACATATCTATGTCTTCATCTATAACATACTGACATATCTATGTCTTCATCTATATCACACTGACATATCTATGTGTTCATATATAACACACTGACATATTTATGTCTTCATCTATAACACACTGACATGTCTATGTCTTCATCTATGACACACTGACATGTCTATGTCTTCATCTATAACACACTGACATATCTATGTCTTCATCTATAACATACTGACATATCTATGTGTTCATCTATAACATACTGACATATCTATGTCTTCATCTATAACATACTGACATATCTATGTGTTCATCTATAACACACTGACATATCTATGTCTTCATCTATAACACACTGACATATCTATGTCTTCATCTATAACACACTGACATTTCTATGTCTTCATCATTTCAGGGAAACGTTTGTCATGCTGGGCCGGGTGGACCCACGGAGAGTTTACTTTCATCATCGCCTCTGACCTGGACAGTGAACCACGATATTGTCTGGTAGGTTATTTATTTTTGTTTTCATCTGCTTGTGATGTATGATAGCAGCATAACGGTCCTCAGCTAAAACAGACTAGTACTATGGTGCTTGTCTCTAGATCAAAACCTTCCAGTTGTAACTGGTATCTGACTTTCTCTTGGGAAATTATATGGGATGACGACATAACAGGATGAAAAGTGGTTTAGAAAGTTAGTTGATATTTGATTATGGTTATTGTTTTGTTTTTATGTATCATATTTACGGCTTATTGTTTCAGTATTAAACTATTCATGTATTCTGAAAAACTGAGCTCTTTATTTAACTGGAGATCTCGCCCAAGTTTATAATTCTTAAGGGTGTTTGAGTGAAAAAAAAGTCGGCCATATTGGAATTACCTTCGTGCCAGTATTACGATGAGTTACCGGTGTACCATCGGTAGCAAAAAAATACGTTTTCTGTTAAAAATAGAGATCAGTGATTCTGACCAATCAGACGGCCGGTAGATAAAACCGAAGGCGTCAATGATATCTTGTACTGATGTACTTAGATTAATTAAAAAAAATATTAATATTCTATTTCCTTAAATATAAATAAGATAATATTCTGAGAATATAATTTAATACGAAAAAACAAGTAGACAAAGGAGACAATTAATAAAATGCTAAATAGGCAGCGAGAGTAAATCCCATTTACAAATTACTTGTTAGAAATATATTAAACTATTCAAATATAACTCTACAAGCAGGGGCGTCCTAAGCCATGCCAAAGCCCAGGATCAATTAACTAATGGTCCACTGCCTGATTCTTTGTCTTCACTGGGCCCCCAAGAGCCTACAGCCACCTCTGATACAAGAACTGTCATTAATAAAAAAAAATATTTAGCAAAACAAATTTTCAGGAAAAAAATTCTAAGTTTAAAAAAAAAAATATGCGCACATCGTTAATGGATTTTTTTTTAAAACTATAGATAAAATCAATTTAAACCTATGTGTATATATTTGTCACTATTCCGTTGTAATGAATTGAGTTTTTTTTTTAGCGTTTCCCGCGTGTTCTGAGCGGCGAGTTCTCTGTCATGGTTTACTTCAGCGTCATATGTCCAACTGACCCTGACGGCAAACCTCCTCACGGCATCGAATACTATGAGCTGAAGATGTTTCGAAGAGGTAATTAAATTAAATAAACAGGTTTGTACGCTCGATGTATCAATAATGTAATGTCCACCTTCCTTGATGTGGGGGGAGAAATAATCGCCCATTGCAACATGGGTTACAACCAGGATCTGAACATGGTTTAAAAAGCAATACACCATCATTGGTTAAAGTGTCATACTAAGGTTTAGAAGATTGTATGCTGTACTTACCCTAACCTAACTGGTTCGACTAGGGGGAGTTATAGTCCAGGGGTGTTATAGTACAGGGGTGTTATAGTCCAGGGGTGTTATATTCCAGGGGTGTTATAGTACAGGGGTGTTATAGTACAGGGGTGTTATAGTCCAGGGGTGTTATAGTCCAGAGGTGTTATAGTACAAGGGTGTTATAGTACAGGGGTATTATAGTACAAGGATGTTATAGTACAGGGGTGTTATAGTCCAGGGGTGTTATAGTCCAGGGGTATTATAGTCCAGGGGTGTTATAGTCCAGGGGTGTTATAGCCCTGGTGTGTTGCAGTCCTGGGAAGTTATAGTCCAGGGGTATTTTAGTCCAGGGGTGTTATAGTCCTGGTGTGTTGCAGTCCTGGGAAGTTATAGTCCAGGGGTGTTATAGTCCAGGGGTGTTATAGTCCAGGGGTGTTATAGTCCTGGTGTGTTGCAGTCCTGGGAAGTTATAGTCCAGGGGTATTTTATAGGCCAGGGTTGTTATTGTCCGGAGATGTTAAAAGTCCATGGCTGTTATAGTCCAGTGGAGTTGTAGTCCAGGGGTTTTTATAGGCCAGAGGTGTTATTGTCCAGGGGTTTCCACGTATAGAGATCCATTAGAGCCGCTTTCCGTTTTTACACATTAAAAGGTCCTTTCAAAATCCACACCATAGTTGACAACTATACAAGATTCAGTTTTGCTTTAATAGGAAAATGTATAAAATGGAGACCGCACCAAGTGCAACTAGGTCAATTCGTTTAGTCCAAGTGTGACCACGCAGGTTGTTTTATTTTGTAAAAAAAATTTTTTTACAGAGCAGCAACATAATCAATTTATCGACATTACGTGAACAGAAGTAATGTACGTTATAACAGAAGTACTGTAAGTTTTAACAGAAGTAATATAAGTTTTAACAGAAGTGATTAAGTTTTAACAGAAGTACTGTAAGTTTTAACAGAACTGATGTAAGTTTTAACAGAAGTACTGTAAGTTTTAACAGAAGTGATTAAGATTTAACAGAAGTAATGTAAGTTATAACATAAGTAATGTAAGTTTTAACAGAAGTAATGTAAGTTATAACATAAGTAATGTAAGTTTTAACAGAAGTACAGTAAGTAACAGAGCGATTCTCCCATGCACTGATCAACTATACAAGGGCCCATCGGCAGGCTCGTTGACTAAAACACCCGACAGGCGGTGTGTGTGTGGGATCAAAATATGAAATGGGTTTTGTATAAAATGTGATCAAGAACATTACAGTCCCCATCCTATTCTTACAAATAATTTGATCGTTTGATGAATTTTTATTTTTTTTTTTAATTTAATTTAATCACTCGTTCCATTAGACGTGCGTCTAAAACACAACACGGGACTTAATGGCTTAACAGCTTAACGACTTAACGTTTGATTAAAACCAACATTTTGCCTTTTATTGTTGGGGTTTTTTTTTCTGGTCCCTTGCAAAGTTGGTTACCAGTGAACAAAATATGTATTTCATATTTTAAAAAAAAACTATTACCGCTGACATAAAAATACATTTAAAAAAAAAGTGTGTGTGTGTGGGGGGGGGGGGGTAATCTTTATTTTAATTCAATTATTTTTCGCCATTTTTTTTAAAATTAAAACGAAAACTTAAAAATAAATGCTGAAATTATATTGCCTGTTTGTCATGTAGCTATAACGTTGTAATAAGAAATCTTGAAGTACTTTAGTAATGTTTTTATTCGTTGTATTCAGATAAATTGGTTGGCAGACATTTTCCTCTGTAATAATTCAAAAACTAATTATAACTCTTTACAAAAAAAAAAGAAATTAAACCAATGGCTTTGCATATACTTTATAAACTATTTTTTTTAAAAAACTTACCTCCTCGTTTCTCAACCTGGGGTACGAGTGCCCCGGTTAATAGGGGAAAAGTTTAACAGGGATAGTGGGACGGATGGCCGAGTGGTGTAGATACTCGACTGTCGACCTGAGAGTCCTGGGTTCGATCAATGGTAAGGCCCATGGAATTTTTCCAGGTGAAATTTGGTACAAAGTCGTCCCACAAGTTCACCCAGCTTTAAATGGGTACCTGACTTAAGTTGGGGAAGCAAAGGCGGCTGGGCGTTGTGCTAACCACACAATCCCTTCATATGCCGAGGTTATAGAAACAGATGAATTCTACACTTCATCTGCCCCGATGGCCCGTTAGGACTAAGGGAACTTTTTTTTTTAACAGGGGTAGGCAGCGACATATAATTTTCGTTTCAAATAACCCAGAGTTGGAGACGGTTTCCCAGTTTACTGCGTCACTCATCACGAAATCACGTGCCGAAGTTATAGCATTATATAGCTACCTAACTAGGCCTATCAGAGCAAGTAATGGGTCAATGTTCCCTGACCCATGACCCATCCTTAGTCTCCGCCCGACCCTAAAAATACCCGTCGTCGCGCGATTTTTTTTTAATTTTAAAAATGTTTTCTATGGCGACGGCCGCCATCTTAAAAATAACAACATTCAATGATCATGGGTCATGATGGGTCTGGGTCAAGAACTTGATGGGTCATATGGGTCAAGCTCAGTGACCCATTACTTGCTCTGAGGCCTACAGCTGAGCACATTATGAAAATAAGTGCATTTTTACGCGAACTTACGTGCAAACTTACGCGCGGACTTACGTGCGAACTTACGCGCGGACATACTTTCGCACCCTGTGGGTTACATTCTCGAATAATGTTTACAAGCGCTAACCGGCGGCTAACCGATAGGCCAACTATCAACGTCATCCCCTTAGCAGTTTAGAAATCAATTGAATTGAAACCAAAAAAAAAAAAGTCACATTCATTTATGAAAACGTTTAATGAAACAAACTTTGTATTTTTATCATACTACATTGTTGCGTTTTCTTTATTACTCTTCCGTTTTTATATCTACGTTATTACATTGATCTTATATTTATTTGATTATATTTAATAACATTTATCATAGAGCAATTTAACTTAATACATTGGGCTTTTTTTCTCCCATCACATCTTATCTTATTACATTTATGTGTATTACGTTTATAACTGAATACATTTATGTGTATTACGTGTATAACTGAATACATTTATATGTATTACAGAACCCAGTCGGTGTAGAGACGAAGACGAAAATAAATGCAGGGAGGTAATTACGTCGCCTGAAATGTGTGCCAAGGACACAGTTTTCGCCCCTCACTGCCCATCTACCTGTGGAAGATGTCGTAAGTTCAAAGTTAAGGTTCACATAAACAAACCTATATTTGCAGTTAGTTCTCAGACATGAATCTCTATGGACTCTGACTATTTCATACTATGTACTTTTATCTTATCATACTATGGTTACCGTCTTTTTCATACTATTTATTGGTTGTCTTTTAATACTACTTTTTAGCTCCGAAAGGTTTTGTCTAGGGCCCTCAAAGTACGGCCCCCGATTTCAGTCACCTATGTCCTCCGTGTTGCTTCCATGGCCGTTACAACCTCATCTATGCTGGTGAAGTAGAAAGGGCACAACTAAATCTGTCCCAAGCGTGGTTATAGAATCCAAAGATAAACATCTCGTCCTTTGAAACAGTGGTCCCGACTCCCACCCCCCAGACAGGTGCCGTCCCGTGGGTCTAATGGCCCAGTCAAAACATTAAGTTATTTCCTTTTTATTTACTGTAATGTATTTCTCTCGGGATAGAGCGACTTTCCAAGGACGAATGGTTAACAGGAAGCTGCATTGGCATTGTAAATAAAAAAAAAATCTAAAATCTAATAGTCAACGTATTTACCCCAGCCCTCCCCCCCCCCACTCCCGGGCCTCGGTGAAATTATCAAATTTTGACCGGTCCGCGGCAAGAAAAAGGTTGGGGACCACTGGTTTAACAGACATCAACTAAAACACCGTTTATTTGTTAAAACTTACAAACAAGGGTCCGTGTGTTAAAAATGTTGGGAACCGCTGAACTGCCCCTGAGTTAAATTGTTGTGTTACATGTATTAAAGTGTGTCTCTACAGCAGCTTCGACAATATCCGCCATCATGGGCCGTAGGTGCTGGCTGGATCCTCAGTTGTACGGAGACTGGAAACTCTACGATAAGACCAAAACCTACGACGTCATAATTGACAAAGAGAAAGCCATCTTCACGCACATGGGAACTTTTCTGTGCTTGGAGGTGGAGAGCAAGGTTCAGAGATATAAAATGATCTCGTTGTTTGATAATGGATGGTAAGAATCAAAACGACTTATTTATTGTTGTTTTACTGTTTAATCAAATATATATATATATATATATATATATATATATTTATTTATTTATTTATTTAAATCTACCCAGACTTGAAGTGCACCTCAATGAGCTACACATATCTATATCGATTCTTATAGAAATAAAACTAGGTGATCGTCAATGATCACCACAACCCAACCAACTACAAAAATGATGCCTTCAAGCACCGCTGATATTAAATATGTTAAGAGTGCCCCTACAGGTACTTTAGCTGAGAGCCACCAGACATATCTGGAAGAGTCCACCTGCTACACCCAAATACCTAAGTACGGCTCTGGTAGCCTGTGTCCGGTTAATGACCGAATCATTCACCCCTTACGAGCCTTTGTACACTAATTTGCTCTCAACACATTTAAAAAAAAATGTGTACCTTTGTTTTTTTTTTCAAAACGGCTACTTTTTAGAGTTTTACCGAAGACGGGTGCTACTACCATCCCATCCACTGTATGTTACTGGCTGTATTAGTTATATCTTTACAAGTTGATATTGTTTTATATATATATATATATTTCAGCTCACATCGCTATACTTGTATGGAGTTTATACGTCGTAATAATAACGTCCTTCAATACAGAACTAGTAAGTAAACATAGCCTGGAATAGAATAACTATACACGTAATTATGATCAGCTGTTATGTACATTTCATCAAATAGGATACATATAGGGCTACTTGTGACCATATTCATCTTATCAAACTTCTCTAACCTTGTAGCCTAAATATTTCATGAGGTTAATCAATGTGCATTGCTAAAATTAACTTGTTGAAATATACGTGAATCTTGAAATATAGATTTGTTGAACTATCCGGGATTTATCAACACGATGTCGCAAAGAGTTCATTTGCTGTTAAAATACCCGATCCATCTTTAAAAAAAATAGTCACTAAAATGTATCTGCTATTGAAATACTGTGTGTTTTATTTAATTCAATCACGTGTAACTTGAATTTATTTCCCAGCTCATTTTTTATGTTTCAGGTCCCAGTGACAGGGCAGAGTTAAAAATGGAAGACCTGTGTAACTTCCGGGATGACCCTTACCCTCTGACAGACATCTTCAGAAGTTTTTATTTTAAAAATTTGATTTGTAAGTAAAGTTATTGTATACATTGAATGTAGTGGTGTGTTTGGAGGGGTGGGGGGGTTTCTAAAGTTTAGAGCCGCTCTTATGAATTAGGAAGGCTTTAAGTGTATAATCTTAGAGATGTTTGAGTCACCTATAATATCATTATATTTGATCCAAATTAGTATTTGAATTGGTCCTGTGGCATTGGGGTTCGTAGACATTCATCTTGTTCGCCTATCCAATAGAACATCTTTTGCACTCCCCATTGCAAGTGTACATCTGAATATTAGTAAAATGATAAATCGACGTTTGTTCAGATTCACATAGCTATAGTAAACTCAGAAACATGGGAGACCATAGTCTAGTACAAGTTGAAATATGGGAGACAATCGGGTCTTTAATTTTACTGCAGGGCCGTGACTAGAGCATATAGATGGAGTTTTTATATATCTACTAAATATATGTATTAATTCAAATTAAATTTCAACATATCATTAAGGTTTTGGTCGAGAATAAAACAATAGCCAAAACGGGTCGAACTTGCCCCACGGGCAATTCATTCTTCCCATGCCTGGACTAGTGTGTTAACCCGACCAAAAAATGTGTGCCGACCTCACGAAATTTGTCCGTATTCCCTTGATGTGGTTTTCACAACCACACTTGTATCGATTTCTGTTATCTCAAAATAGATCAATAGCCGATTACCAACAAAATATCTCTGTTAGTTCGCTCAGATCTCACACTTTCTCCCCATGGGGTCCGTCAGCGGTCATATTGATTTTATCACTTTGCAGTGGCGAAAGATCTCTGGCCCCAGTACTGTGGTCTGAACAGTGTGATCCCATTCAATGGCACGGTCAACGGAAAGCCCTGTCTGGGCAACGTGTCGGACTGGGATGACGAGACGTGTTCCACCAGGGGTGTGCTGACCATCAAGTCTGACACGTGTAAAGAGTTAATACTGCCTTTGGGTGAGTTAAAAATGTAAACATACTACAGTAAACAAAATATGACGCAAATATTGTTTGTTAATCGTTGCTTAGTTTTACTACTTCATAACATTCTCTTCTCTGTACACGTCATAATATTCTCTTCTCTGTACACGTCATAATATTCTCTTCTCTGTAATGTCAGAATATTCTCTTCTCTATACATTAGTGTACACGTCATAATATTCTCTAAGCGTTAGAATATTCTCTTCTCTAAGCGTCAGAATATTCTCTTCTCTATCCATTAGTGTACACGTCATAATATTCTCTAAGCGTCAGAATATTCTCTTCTCTAACCGTCAGAATATTCTCTTCACTGCGAACGTTAGAATATTCTCATCTCTGTGAACGGTTACCAAGTTATAAGGTTCATGACTGACAGATACATACATTTAACAGGTTACACAGATTTGACACTTTTAGTAATTTTGACAAAGTTACTGTTTAAAATTTAAAATAACTTCTGGTTAATAGAATGTTTCTTGTATTGCTAAGTGTACACTTCAGGTTAATAGAATCTTTCTTGTATTGCGAAGTGTACACTTCAGGTTAATAGAATCTTTCTTGTATTGCGAAGTGTACACTGCAAAATGAGACTAGAAGTACGATTGAAACAAAAATGTTTTTTTTTTAGATTTTAAAGAATATTTATATAGTAATATATTTTTTTTTAAAATAATCGCAGAGTGTGCTGCGAAAAAAAAACAACTATTTCTCGTAATTGTAGACACACATTAATGCGGGTCATTAATAGTCTTTATATATCTCAACTAATGACGACCAACCATTGTTTTTTGTTTGAACTAGCACGCATTTACTGTTAGTAAAGAACTGAAGACACTAAAAGTTCTCGATTTGACAGTGTGTTAAGATTTTTAATTTTGCTATTTACTTTACAAAAATAAGGGCCGAAATAGTAGCCTATATTGTTCGTCTGATATTCAATTATTAGAAACACTCTAACCAAATTTAAAGCAACTTTGAAAGTCAAGAAATACTCATAAAGTGAGCAGCCAAAAGTGAGCAGCCACTTGGCTCATATTTCCATTCCATTTCAGGCTACCAATGTCTGGCTTTTATTTACGATAGCGCTGTACCAATGCAGCAGGTTTTACTGACCAGAAGTTTAGATGGCAAAAATTCTTACAACTGTTGGGTAAGTCCAAATTGTTCGTGAATCAATTCTTACAACTGTTGGTTAAGTCCAAATTGTTCGTGAATCAATTCTTACAACTGTTGGGTGAGTCCAAATTGTTCGTGAATCAATTCTTACAACTGTTGGGTAAGTCCAAATTGTTAGTGAATCAATTTTTATGTAGTAAAAAGTTCCCTTCTTGGCCCTAACGGGCCTTCGGGGCAGATGAAGTGTAGAATTCATCTGTTTCTATAACCTCGGCATATGAAGGGATTGTGTGGTTAGCACAACGCCCAGCCGCCTTTACTTCCCCAACTTTGAGTCAGGTACCCACTTAAAGCTGGGTGGACTTGTGGGACGACTTTGCACCAAATTTCACCTGGAAAAATTCCATGGGCCTCACCACCGGGGATCGAACCCAGGACTCTCAGGTCGACAGTCGAGTATCTACACCACTCGGCCATCCGTCCCAATGTTATTTTTTCCTGAATACTTTATTACCATTTTTGAAATCGATGATCTTCATGTCACAACGTAATGGACTGAACTATGTCACTGTTGTTGTATTCAATAATCCCTTTTTGGGACTTGCAGGGGGAGAAGGAATGATAATAAGTGTCGAGGGCAATGGTTAGACCAGGCTCGCCTCAAGGGGTGCGAACGTAGCCCATGATAAGAACGCCTGCCTTCATGGCATCGTTGGATACTGTAATATGCTATTTAAAAAAAGAAACCTGGGAATCAGTTGTTGTGTGAGCATAGGGACCCCAGTTGATGGAAATTGTAATGGGACTAAGGTTAACGGAATGCAGCCCTGGTGTGACTTAAATATTTGAGTATAAATTTTGGGGCGTTGAGCTAAACCGGCAAATGTGAATATTGGCTGGGTGCGACCGGCCAATGTCGGAACTCGGCAGGTTTACCTGGCCAATGCCTGCAATTGGCCGCCTAGCAGACATTGGCCGTAACATATATATATATATATATATATATATATATATATATATATATATATATACTTCCATATTGATTTATTATATTGTATTCCTTATCAAACCTGTGCAATCTTCCTGCAGATACTTACAAAATATGTTGGCAGTGCAGCGTGGCAGCGTACATTATTGCTACAGATGCCAACTATACAATGCTCACTTATAATGGACGTACAGCTAGATACAAAACGTATACACAGCACACGGCTATATATAGATGACGGTAAGTGATACCATAAATGCATAGTTTCATTTAGTTGTTGCTGCTGTTTTCAATTCAACCACAGTCAACGTTGACGTATGTTCAACTTTTGCATCCATTTCACACTATCATTGAGGTAACAATCAGAATTACTAATATACTGTGAAGATCCAATGTTTAGAATAGATTTCAGTCAAGATTTTCGGTAATATTTTGTTTGTTTGTATCACTGACTGAAAATTAGGCTTATGTCAAAGGCAGAAAAACTGGCAGTTTTATTAAAAGTTTGTATGTGTAAGTTTGTATGTGTAAGTTTGTATGTGTATTAAATTAATTAAGATAAATAATTTCCTTTTTTAATCTTCGATTTCACTCTGTGAAAATTAAGCTAATTGGTAGGATTCTAAAACATTGATGACTAAAATAAGAGTTTGCTTTTACTACAGTTCTATGCTTTAATGTTAACTACTATACATATAATCTATATTTAAAACTGTCCATTACTTTCTATTAAGATGCCAAAAGTAAACCCTGCAAGCCCGAACAGAACAGAGAGTTCTACTTCCATCACAACAGATCTGACCTCCCGTACGTAATCCAGAACAACCCCGAGGTGGAGTCCAAGGATGACACTCATGTTCACGTGAAGAACAGCCCTCCCCACATGACACCCCAGCCCCAGACGCCCCTGGTCACTGTCTATCACAGCACGGAGTTCCCCTACTGGGGGCTGGAGAGCAGGGGCCATGGGTGTTGCATCAGTGGCGCGCTTGTTCATCTGTGGTTAATTTTCGTGCTGGTCTATTTGAGTAATGTTGTTGAACGCACTAATCACATTGTAACTTACTTGAGGTGATTGTTGGCCTTTGTATCAGGAGAGATTATTCAGCCGTCATTCCAAAACACAAGCAGAACCAATGTAAACTGCAAAGTTTTCCCGCACCAAAAGTGAGCATGCCACTTGGGATAACACACTAAGTTTGAACCACTGGACACAAACATGATGATAAAAAAAAAATATTTTTGAAAATATAATGATAATGTTCTACACAGCAACACTGCAATATAGATTTGGTGGGTCCGCTAATACCCAACTAAACATAATAACAGCAGTGATTGTTATGAAAATGAATCAAAGAAACTTAAAAAAGCAAAATTAATGTTCGTTTTTTTCTATTATTTTATATCGCACTTGCTACGGCACCAGCAAGTCAGAACTCGTATTATTTTTGTCCAAGTACCAGCCATAGATATTGCTCCACACCCTAACCCTAACCCTATCCCTTTCCCTATCCCTAATCCTAATCCTAACCCTATATTTAAATATTTTAAAAAATAATTTTTTAAAATTGCAACTTTTGATGATTATAGGTCAGTGACTTTCATACGCTAACTTGCTGGTGCCGTAGCCACTGCGTATTTATATTTACATGTATTTTATATTTAGCATTGTATTTTAAAAATAATTATGACCTAATGTACAATAAAAAAAATATATAAAAACATGAATCTGTTTAGTCAGCTCTGATGTACTTACAACCTATCACTGTTTAATACAGTACGTCAACTTTTGAAAACATTTATTTTATTTATTTGAATTTAATTATGCATTATCTTTGTAAGAACAAAATTAAAGTAATGTAAATATTAAGATTATTGAGCGGCTAATTTTGAAAAAGAAAAACTATATTATAGAACCTCAGTTTACAAACTGAATTCATTCCAGGATCATTCACAGATTAATATGGGGTATGTTTCATGTGAGCCATAACCAAGAAAATATTCTCAACAATAGTTATGTTCACAAAAAAAAAACCAACTCATGTATGCTCTCAGGTGTTTGTGAAAAAGGGTTTCACTGTATATTTTTTTTATGTCTTAGAATAACAAGGCTGTTGTGCATTCCTCACAAATGTGTGTATACATGTGATTGCTTTATCATTTCTTAGGCTATTAATTATATATAAACATGTAGTATTAGCATATAGATTCTTTGTTTTGTTACTCTGAAATAGTTATAATTGTGTCTAGTATTGAGATTCACTTATTTTGATTGAAACACCAAAGAAGATGGCAGACCTGATTGAGTGATAATTGTATACAGCATAAATGATTCAGTTTACATGTAATTAGATGATTTTTAACATAAATTTGCTTCAAGTTTGTAAGTTGTTATAATGATGTAAGTGTTAATACTTTCTATTCTAGTCTATTTCACACCTGAATGAATACATGCATTTATTTTATAACATTTTACCTTATATATCCAGAAAAATGTATGTTAAATTTTGCATCTGCAAAGAATGAATCCTTTTGAATTTTTTTTAAATACTGAACAGGTTAAATTGTACAAATATATCTGCATGTTTTTGATAAGGAATTCAAAAATCAAAGAAGATGATAAAATGATAAAATATTTCAAAAACTAAAATTTGTTTGATGTATTTTTTTTACAATTTTTTATTTAACTGTCATGTTTACAAATTATGCCTGCGGAAAAACTGAGCTAAGTTGATGTCAATGTTATTATAAACTGAAAGCCACTAATTTTGTGTATATAGAGCAATAGTTTTGTCCACTGATACTGACTGTACAGAAAAATGCCATGCTTTATTGTTATAATAGCAAATATTAAAATATGTGCTGTTTTCATCTGTTATCACAATAAATGTTCAATTTGATGCTTTGCTTTTACTTTGTTTCCTATTATTGCAAAAGCCATTCATCTCTTTACATGTACAGTAACAGAGTTGTCATTCATCTCTTTACATGTACAGTAACAGAGTTGTCATCCATCTCTTTAGTAGTACAGTAACAGAGTTGCCATTCATCTCTTTACATGTACAGTAACAGAGTTGTCATTCATCTCTTTACATGTACAGTAACAGAGTTGTCATCCATCTCTTTAGTAGTACAGTAACAGAGTTGTCATTCATCTCTTTACATGTACAGTAACAGAGTTGTCATTCATCTCTTTACATGTACAGTAACAGAGTTGTCTATTTCACAGCATTTATTCCTTAAAACAAGAATAAAACAAAAATATTTAGTTCCACTATGGGACTGCAGTTCCCCCAATTTCCACTTGATATTCAGTTTAATGATTCCATTAGTCTTTAATTCTTTCTTTACTACTTAAAATTTCCAAATGATATATTACGAATGAATATGTTTTTAGATTAAAAAAAGTTCTTCAGTTGAAAGACTGAAACATAAACAGAAAAAAAGAAATGTTAGTTTGGCTTTTATTTACTACAGCGCTATCGCTAAAACATATTTAACATCACATTTTAAAAATATTACAAATGTAAAATTTCAAAATCTGATTAAAGGCAATGTTAGACTTACAATACATTTTACTTATCAACTTTAAATTCTTAATACTGTCAATGGCTAAAATCAATTAACAAATAAATATCTTTAATATTTTTGTTCTACTTATGGCTAAATTTAAAATAGCATTTTACCTTATTTATAGATGTATATTTCCAAAACAAAATTTAAGATTTTATTGTTTGGTTTTTTTTAAAAAAATAGCTTTTGGTTTTGAATTTTCCCAATTAACTGAAGTACTAATAGTTCAAAACTAATTACTAGAAAAATAATTTCAGAATGTATATATGATAGATCTGTTTCTTTGATGAAGGATAGGGAATTCAGAAAAAAAAAATCTTACTTAAGGATGCTAATTAGGCATTTCCTGTCTAGTAAGTAGGTAGATCTTAGAACTACCAAACTAAAGAAACCATTGAAAGACATAAATAATACACAATAAATGATGAAAAGTCGACAACTCAAAAAATAAAAGTATTTCAGAGATGCTCTTCATTATTTCAAGTTAAAGATGTTTCAATAAATTATACTTTTCTATAAAACATATACAGTACATAAATCAAACAGATCTTGTGCCAGAAGTTTCTGAAGCAAACTTTCTTTTTTCTAGAAGATTCTTGAGGAAAAATTCACCTGTAAATTAAAACAATAAACAGCAGAATGATTCATTAGACGACTTAGTCTGTGAGGATAAACAACAATTTATTGCATCACTTTAGAGCTTTTAAAATCAATATTCTATTTTAAGTCTATAATATTTATGCCTAATGTTAGTGCCCAAAAACAGATACTGTAAATCCCTGAATCACCTAGCTTTTTTTCTATAGTTTTCTTCCTTCATCAAAAATTACAAATAACTGTATTTATCTCATTGACTGAATTAGCATTGAACACAGACTTTTTATAAAAAAAAGGTGCAAAATTTTTTTTTCCGCTCCTTATTATTGCAATAGAAATTATAATATGCAACCATCTGCTGCTCCTTATTATTACAATAGAAATTATAATATGCAACTATCTGCTGCTCCTTATTATAACAATAGAAAATATAATATGTAACTTACTACTGCTCCTTATTATTACAATAGAAAATATAATATGCAACTATCTGCAACCACCCCAAAAGTTAACCTATCTACACCATTGTGTGCACACAATCAATTAACAGATAACACAAATTCCAACAGATTGCAAAATTGTTTTACTTCACAGGCAGACTTTGGAATCTTAGAGGGAATACTGACCTACTCTGGTACATATTATTAAATGTCTACGGAAACTTTCTAGCTTAAATAGAACCCTACTAAAAAACAAAATTATGATCTTATTTATTACATCAGAAATTATCAAATTTAACCAAAATAGAAGAGAATCGTAAAGGTCTTGTAGATCATTAAAAGATGATATATTTTAATTATCAGCTTTATGTCTCACTAGACATATTTCTGTGAAAGAGGCAAAGAGATGTTCTAGATAAGTTAAATAATGAAATATCTTAATTACCAGCTTTATAAGAAGATCTCACTAGAGGACCACTGGCTGTGTAAGCAAAACCTAACTGATCTCCAACTTCTTTAAAATAATTAAACTTATCCGGGTGAATGTACTCTTTGACCTGTGGAGAAAAAAAACATGCATTTAGTCCTTACACTAAAAAGTCACATAAAGTAATTAAATTATTTTTACCGCGAATAAGTGCGCTTGATAACATGTAACATTAAGATTATCAAAGTCCTACAGTCTTAGAAAATTCAGATTTTCAGACTAAAAATATGTATATTTAGAATCAAAGTAAACATTTTTTATTCATTACCTATCACAAAAATAAAACAGCCACATGTATGTGGGGGAGAAAAAAGTGATAAAGAAACGTCTTGGTTAATGTGGAGATCATAAAAAGATTTGGTTCAATTTGGTTCATGCAATGTAGTTAATGTGGCATTTTGTCTTACAAAGTAAAGTTCATTTAAGTCTTATGATGTGGTACCCAGCAACAACTGACAGAAAGGATTATTATATTTTTTTATTTTGAAAGTTGAGTTTGGGATTCCACTGGAAACTGGCTCCTACATTTAGAGCAGTGGTAATCCTCCTAGGTCCATTGAGTCAAGTTATGTCCATATACATATTGGAAACGTTTTAAGTCTTCATTATAAAAGTTGTTTCATTATTTTTGAGTGTGTTGATTCATCAGCTGTGTGTTTGTCACTATACCTACAATATCATCCAGCACCAGTCAACACTGAAACCTCTAGTATCAAAAACAACACACCACAATTATCTAGCAACTTATAATCTAATTACCCATGAATGCTTTTACATTTCTTTTGTTCCTATCATTTTTATTACAACATTAATTGAAAATTTCTTGAAATACTAAAGATGTTCATAAAAAGACATGGCTGACAATTTTCCCAATAATCTTTTGCATATGTTTATTTTGCCTAAAAATGTATCACGTAAAAAAAAATGTTTTAAATTATACATTATCCTATATTGTCAATGTAAACAGCTTACTAGTTCTGAGGTGTGATAAACAGGTGTGTTGTCATCACCAAAGTAATTTAACAAATAATGTTTGATATTTAAATGTAGTTATAAAAAAAAATATTTTAATGAGGGATCTAGAGACTAAAAAAATCTAATAGGACATTGGAGAGTTAATTGATGGTGAGAATTACAAAAAGCCCAAATCGTAATGCATGTGAGAACTTTGTCCACAATTTAGGGTGAAACCACTATTAGGAATCTAATGCTCTAGCAAAGTGTCAAACTAATTGCATTAATTATGTTATATAAAACAATGTTCAGGATCAAAGTATGTAAAAAAAAAGTTATGTTCCATGACCTTTGTTTTCTTGGCTTTAGTATGAATTCTAAGGTCTAGCTAAAGATATATTCTGTAAATCTTTATATGATAATTACCTTTAAATGTCTCTTTGTTGGTTGCATATACTGTCCCAAAGTCAAACAATCAACATCAATTTTCCTCAAATCTGAAATTTTAGAAACATTTGCCAAAATAATATTAGACAATATATAAAACTCAACTTATAGATGGACAGAAATGTCCATACCTCAAAAGTATTAAAATGTTCATTTTTACTATTTCTCCAGGGTTCAATAATCTTATTTCCTGTGTAAAAAAAAAAAATAAATAAAATGAATTGAGAAACCTTCCATAGTTTTTATGACTTCAGCATCGGTTTCTCCAAGGCCAAGCATGATGGAAGTTTTAGTCACCATGGCTGGGTTTAACTTTTTCACATGGCTCAGCACTGAGAGACTCTGTTGATAATTGGCCCGAGGATCTCTGACAAGCCTGGGATTTGAAAAGAATAATATTTAGACTAATAGACTATTACAGTATTTACATTTTAAAAAATGCATTGCTCAGCATATTCTATGAATAAAATCTATAATTTGTTTTTGAATTATTTTAAGCAATGTCAAAATCAATATCAGCTGCTGTTCTGATTAAATGTTTAAATCAATAATTCCTTTCCCTCACCCCAACATCAACAGCTGACATTAAAACTATCTGAGAAATTAAAACTGTTTGCTTGGTGTATACAACTGTCCCTTTCATAAAACAAATAAAAATTCATTAAACCATACAAGTGCATTTTTACAGCTAAAAACATGTTAATAACTGACACAAAATAATGTGCACAACTAGAAACAATAACTAATTCTTCTAGAACTTACCACTGTAAACTTTCTACAGTCTCTACATTGTGTGCATATACATCCAGTCCTGATTCTGCGACCACAGACACTGCATTAAAATCTCCTCTGAAATCCGGTGTCAGACATTCAACTAGTATTTTAGGACTTCTGTAATAAAAAATTGGCTACAGACTTTAACTATGTGTCTGCAATATGTTGTTTACTTCAGATAACGTTTGACAAAATCAAAATGTGATAAAATCAAATTATAATAATTGATGCAGCACATTTATTTATTAAGAAAGCATTTTTTTTAGCTCATTTCAGCAGTTAATAGACAAACTTACTAAACAGATGAAAAACTAAATTTTGATTGAATCATAGTTTCTTACTTTTTATTAGAGAAACTCCCATTTTTTTCTTCACTGATTGTATTTTCAAGTACTATTATATTTTTGATTTACCTTTCTAAGATGTAATATCTGTTACATTCCTTTTTTATATATAGTAAACGCTGAACTAGAAAAAGCGCTGTTAAATATTTTTGCAATTTTCAGGAGGAGAGCACCAAAAAATGTTACTTACACAGGCTGCCACAATAGCTAGCTACATATACCAGCAACATAACATATGAAATAAAAATAGGGTAGACCATTGATTACCTTAACAAATTTTAGCACATTTTAGACCCACCCTAGCCCGCTTGTCAACAGCTGTAAAACTTTGTCAACCTCCTAGTTAAATTGACACATTTTACCCAAACCCTCTCAAATACATACAAACTTATATGATGAAAAAATATAAAATGAACCCCCCCCCTCGCCTCTTCAATATAATGTATTATAACTTCAAGACAACTGACACAATTATAATAATTAAAATCAAATATGTGTAATAAAACAAATTCAATGACCCCCCTCTCCTATATTTAAATAATTATAATTAAATTAGTGTGGTTCCCTATGAGTCATTTTTTAAATTATTTTATTACTTTTATGCACTAAATTTTTATAATTTGACTTTAGAGCATTTTTAGCATATAAAATATCAGAGTGCATATTTTATGCAGCTGGCTTTAATTTAAAACAATAACAGAATTATTGACTTGTACAAGGGTACAAGTAAATTTTATAATATTCCAGTACACAGAGGCTCAGTACACCAATATAAGGGTCTGTAAACTGGGGGAGTTAAAATTTGCAACTTTTAAGCAAGCTATTAAAATTTCTCATAATAACCTGCCTAAATAGAGCAAAAAGATTTTCCCTTTATGGGAATGGTGTAAATTAACTTCATTACTTCTTCATTTTTTGTCAGTCAAATTCACATTGCCTTCTTCAAGGGTAATTTCAAAATTAAATTGAAGTATAAGGTTGATGACGCAATTAGTTTGAATTATTTATCAAGTTAGCTAGTTTTTTTACAGGAAAATCCATGACATTCAAGTATCTACATTCTTCATTACTTTCAGTCTATTCGGCAATAATTTTTGTTTGCTTTATCTGGCGTTTTGACAAGTAGCAATTTAATTACTAAAAAAAATTATTCATTTTACCATGGGAGCTAACCTAATAAAATAATGACACAATATACTGAAATATATGTACATGTAACTTACAACATACTGATATTTTATACACCAAGAATGTATCTATTAATAATTTTCTTTATTAAATTTAACTTCTTCAACATATTCCCAATTTACAATAAAATTAAATTTTAGTTCACAAAAAATCAAGACTTTGTATTCTAGAATGCTGTTATTGTTGACATCAATTGAAGCGATTTAAGCCAGACTAACATAACACACATACAGAAATATTTCATCTACCCCAGTGGCACCCCAAGGGTTAATGAAACTTAACTATATGAAAGTTTTTCTTGTTGCTGTTTTAAGTAGATGAATGTGGGTAAGGCTAGTGCTTAAAATACTTCAATGAATCTTCACACCCCACCAACCCAACTATTTTTTTTTACATAATTAATGGACCCCCCCCCCCCAGTGAATACATGCTATACACTGAGAGTAAGAGATTCATATACCCAAATAACTTAATTTGCCTAATTAAAAAAAACCATTAAAAACCTGGCTTTGATTTCTTTAACTGTCAGGGCAAAATGTGTTGCTCCGCCATCAGGTAAATCTAAAAATAAAATAATTATCACATCATATTATTAATCAGTTGTGTGCAACATTATTGAAAACAAAATTTACTGCAAAAGAATCTAGTATTTAAAATTATTTTTATGACAAACAGTATTTTGAAGAAAGTCTCAATTACCATCTCTGTCCACAGATGTAAGTACAACGTAATCCAGGCCCCACTCAGATATGGCTTTTGCTGTGTTGAAAGGTTCCATGGGGTCAGGTGGGGGAGGATTGCGAGATGTCTTCACTGAGCAGAATCTACAACCCCTTGTGCATTGGTCTCCCAGAACCTGTACAGAGAGATAATCATTGAATGTAATGATAATTATAAATAGGATTATAAAACCGAAATTTCCAATTTAAAAATAGAAAAAATAAGCTTCCAAGAGTCTAACATTTTTATTTTAAAAACAAACAATAAAATAAATTATTGTAATCTCTGAATAACATTTAGCACAAAGAAGAACCATCTTAAGTATTTAATTACAAAACAAACAAACATTTAAGATGTAGTTGAATCTTAAGAAAAAACTTTAAAAAAAGAAACATATAAACCAAATTAGACTATTTCATGGACTTATAAATAATTGTTTTATACGTAAAATATAAATTTTTGTAAGCATGCTGTCAAAATCAAAACTAGTTATAATTAAAAATATATATATTAACGCCCAACAGACGG